>JALQBC010000068.1:0-82441 GCA_023375675.1 Cytospora piceicola
TTTAGGTTAAATTATTTAATTCGGAGCTAAACCCGGCGTGGAAGGCCGGTTCTAAAACCAGGCCCCCGGGCTAGCCTATTAGGCGCCGCGCTGCCGCCCCACCTGCAGGGGTTTAGTGGAATGGGACCTCATTCCACCAGACAATAACTGTTAGGTTTTATAGGTTATTAGCTAGACGTAAACGTAACTAAACTAACACGTTCTTTACTTTAACTTTAATACTAGCTTTATAACTAGTATTAAAAATAGTAGCTTAAACCTAAAAACTATAACCTAAGTTATAAATACCTTTATACTAAAATACTTAAACGTTTATAATATTAAAGATTTCTTCCGAAATTAAATACGACTAAATATATAAAAGGCTACTTTTAGATAAAGGACTTATTTTTATAAGCTTAAAAGTAATATAGTTAGAATCCCGAAGTAAGTATAAAAGGTATTTTATTATTATCGATCGAAAGATTTATAGTAAACGTTAACGACTTTAACTATTACTTTAAGTATTAAGTTCGAGGTTTGATTTTAACTTTAGTTTAAAGTTTAACTTTAACTTTAGCTTTAACTCGGATTTAAAAACTATATCGAAATCGAAATCGGAATTTTCGGTACTAAATAGTACTTTATAAACTTATTTATTTAAGAAAAGTAAAGTATTATATTAGTAGTATACTTTAATAAACGTTATATAGCTAGGCTTTAAAGTTAAAAACTCTATTATAATATTAAAATACTATAGCTAAGTATTTAATAGTTATATTATTAAAGCTATAGTAGTATTACTACCTGTTAGGTTATTTAAATACTAGTAGCCTTTTATAAAAAACTTATCGATAGCGGCTAAAATACTATTACTTTTATAAGTAAGCTTAGTATTCTTAATATTATATAGTAAAATTATATCTTCGAATAGCTATAGTAAACTCGAGTTTTTATCTTTAGTATATATAAAGCGTCTATTATCCTTTAAACTATTAAAGTATATATTAGATATAGCTTAAAGTAAAGCGTCTTTTATAGTATACTATAAGTAAAGCAGGTTTTTTTTATTATAATAGATATTAGAACTTTAAGTTTATCTTTGTTTTTACTTTATCGATTCGGTTATAGCCTTTAAGGCTACGAATAAAGCTTTAAAGTTTAAATAGATATAATAGGTAAAATAGCCTTCGATCTATTTAAAGTTTAATATAATAAGATTATTATAGAAGGTTTTATATAGCTTATTTAAAAGGTAAACTATTAAATACTTTCTAACTATATAAAGCCGAAGGAAGAGTATATAGATAATACCGGCTATACTCGAGTTTCGTATAAAAAGGATATAAGGGATTTTATAAACTAAAACTAAATAAATCTTATTATTTATAGTAATATTAACTTTAATATAAATAGACTTTTAAAGGTATAAAGTTAACTATTAAACTATAAAAACGTTTAACGGCTATTTAAAGTCGAAAGGTTACCGGGTAAGGTAGATAGAGCTGTTTATATTAAAAATAGCTAAGGCTATTTTCTTTAAAGTAGAATTACTAGTGTAAATACAGATTTTATCTTTATAGTATTAGTCTTCTTAGCTAGTAAATTTAGCCTTTAAACGGCTTAACGTTAATAGTTATAAACGGTTTATTTTTAAAAATATTTAGAGGTTAGTTAAGTAGTTACTTTTTAAGTTAAAGATATAATTTTACTATTTTACTTAAGTTTAATATACGTATATTTTTAATATATTTTAAGTTTTCGATAAAGAATAATAGTATTTATAAAGGCTAAAATATTTCTCTTTTTAGTCTTTATAGCTTTTTAATAAGTAAAAGATAAGTCTTATATATAGGATATAGGTAATCCGCTATATTAAGCGTTTTTATAATATATTAAAGTTTTATACTTATTAAAGTAATTACTTATAACTTAAAAGCTTAAATATTTTTACTTAAAAAGGTTTGTTTTTATTAAAAGGTTTATTTTAATTAAAAGAACTTATATTAAAGAGTTTATCTTAATTAAAAGAATCTTAATTAAAAGAATCTTAATTAAAAGAATCTTTATTAAAAAGCTTAACTTTATTAAACCTGCTATACTACTTACTATACTACTTATTATACTGCTAATTATTCTTACTATACTACTTATTATACTACTAACTATTTTCGCTATACTACTTATTATACTACTAATTATTTTCGCTATATTACTTATTATACTAGTAACTATTATCGCTCTTTAACCTTTAAAAGTTTATTTTTTTTAGTAATTACTTTAAATATAATTTACTTTATTCCTTTCCTTTACCTTTAAGTATTAGGTTTTTAAAAGTCTGTCGACGTTCTATACTTTAATAAATAAATACGATAAGGAATAAGAAAAATAAAGAGTAAAAAAAAGAAACTAAACTACTTTACTTAAGTCGTTTATTAACGTTTTACTAAAGCTATATAGCTAAAGATATAAGTAAGATAGGTAGAGCTAGTAGTAGTAATATTAAGCGTTTAAAAACCCTCCCTTTTTAACTAGTTAAGTTTAGTTATTTTAGGTTTTTTAAAGGCGTTATTAAAGGCGTTAGCTAAAATAAGATGTTTAAGTATAAGCTTAAGTATATTATTAACTAAATACTTTTTAATAAAAGTTTATTTATAAAAAAAATATTAAAAGATAAAAAAGGAGATATAAAGTTACTTTTTATTATTACGTATACCTTTAAAAGATATATTATTACTTTTTTTTATTACGTATATCTTTATATACTGTTTCGGTTACTTTAGTCTATATTAATATTTTTATATATATTTTTTTCTATTTTTACTTTTCTTTTACGTTTCTTTCCGATTTTTATACTTTTACTTTTTAATAATACTACTACTTCTAAGTATAACTATAATAATAAGCGTAATAAAACGTAAAGTAGTTTTAAAAGCAGGAATAACCGTAATAAAATAGATAATAGCCGATTAAAAAAAGTAACTATTTATTATTATACTTTAAACCTAGTTAATATAATTATACTAAAATTCGTTTATACTTAATATACTATCTTAAATCGTTACTATCGATAATAGTTTATAATTTATATCGGAAAAGCTTAAAGTCTTTAAGTTACTAAGTGTTAATACTATTCTATAAACTTAATTAAAAATAATATTAAGCGAAGGTATTCTTTATAGTAAGTTATTAAAATATATTTTAATAAGATAATAAAAGCTAATAAAATAGTTAGCTAAAAAAGATAAAGAACTACTTATTTAAAGCTAAAAATTAAAATAAAGTATTAAATAAAAGAAAAAGACGATATTTATTATAAGCTTTTATAACTAGTTAACCGATAATATTATTACCGTTACTACTACCGATACTAATACTACCGACGTTAATACTACTAACGCTAATATTACCGATATTAATATCGCCGTTACTGCTATTAATACTAACGCCGTTAACGACGTTACTACTACTACTACTACCGATACTAATACCGCCGCCGATACTAATACCGTTATTACCGATATTAATATTGCTATTACCGATATTATTACTACTGATATTAATACCGCCGCCGATATTAATACCGCGGCTACTAATACTAATACCGCTGCTACCGATACCGCTACTACCGATACTAATACCGTCGCCGATACTAATACCGCCGCCGACACTAATACCGCTACTACCGATACTAATACCGACGTTAATACTGCCGATAAGCCTTTCTCTATACCTGTTCTACCTAATATATCTATTTATATTTTAAATAATAATATACTATTTAACGTTATAGTATTATAAAAAGTATAATAAAGGGTAGTAGTAGATAAAATAATAGAGTTTAACGTTATAATATTAGTATCTATAATTTTCGAAAACCTCTTTAGTATTTAAAGGCAGAAAAGGATTATATAAGTATTCTATAAGCTTTAAGACGAAAGGAGTTCTTTATTAGTTAAGCTAGCCCGGAGTTTAAAGCTAAATAAAAAATAGGTTTATCGGAATATTACTTAAGATAAGAATAAAAAGCTTAGTTACTTTATTTTAAAGTATAAAAAAGCTTTTTAATAAGATTACCCGATAAAGAGTATAATTAAAAATATTTAAGCGTTACTTTTTAAAGTTAACGTTATAGAAACTTAAGATTTATAAAAGTTATAACTACTTAAAAAGCTTAATAAGTTCTTAACTAAAAAAGGTATTAAAAGAAAGAAAAGGTTAATTATAACTAGCCGGGTTTTAATATACCTTCGAAGCTATTTACCGAGGTTTTAAAAGAAAATACTTAAGGCTAAGGTATACTAGTAAAGGCTATACCGATATTTAATAAATATATTTAAAAAGAGTATACTTATACTTATTTTAAAAGGTTTAAGTATAACGTACTTTAAATATTTTTTAAATAAGGCTACTAGCTTTAAAAAAAAAGATATATTTATTATTATAGCCCGTTTAATTAAAAAGGAGATATTAAAAGTTACTAAGTATATTAAGGTAAGTAAGGTTTTTATTATTAATATTACTTAAAGTAAAACTTAAAAAGATAACCTGCTTAAGTTAAAGCTTACTAAAGTTAAAAAAGCTAAAACTAAAACTTATTAAATTAAAGAATTAAAATAATAGTAAGTTAATAAGCTATTAGGTTTTAAAAGAATAAAAGAGGATTTATCGGATAATAATATAAGTAATAAAAATAAAAATAAGCTAAATAATAACAAAAAAGGTAATAAAGATAAAGTAGGTAATAACTAAGTAAGTAATTAAGCAGGTAATAAAAACGAAGATAAAGATAAAGATAAGAATAAGGATTAAATAAAGAATAATTAAAGATAGTAATAATAAAAACTTTAAATATTTATTACTTTTTATTTACTATATTTTATCTTTATAGTTATAAAATAAAATAGTAAAATAAGTTAATTTATAGTAATTAAAATTATAAATATAACTTAAATCTAAAAAAGATAACTTAAATATAAAAGAAAAAATATAAAAGGAAAGGAAATAATATAAAAACAAAACTGTTTTAGATTTTATACTATATATTAATAGTAATTTAATTTAGATGTTTTTAAAAGAATATAAAAGGAAAAGGTATTAAATATAGAAGAGAATATAAAAGTAAAAAATATAGAAAAGATAAAACTATTTTAAATTTAAAGTATTATATATTAATAGTAAGTTAATTTAGGTAATTTAAAATTAAACCTTTTAATAATCTGTTTAAAAAATTATTATATAATAGTATTTTTATATTCGGAAAGTAAAAGTAGTATATACTATATATTAAAAAAGGTATTTATTTACTAAGGTTTATTAAAATAAACACTTAATTAATAAAAAAGTAGTTTTAATACTACCTTTTCTTCCTTGCTTTTTTTTTTATTTTTTTTATTTTTTTTTTTAAGCTACCCGAGTAAGATATAGCTTAATAAAAGAAAATAAGAAGATTCCTTAAATAATAATAAATCCTTTAATTAGTAATAAATTTACAGATAAGCTAAAGATTTATTATAAATATATTTAAGTATTTATTTATATAAATTCCTTTAATAAAACCTATCTTTAAAAAAGACTAAACTTAAATAGTCTAATAAAAATAAGGTTTTTATAAGTTTAAGTTTTATAAAATAAAGATAACGATATACTACTATAGCTAAAACAGATAGTAAGAAAAGTTTATAAAGTTAAAAAGGTAATATAACGTATATACTTTACGTTATACTATTAAGCTAAGAATAAAGCGTAAAACTTATCTTATTTAAAAGGTTTATAAAAGGCTAGAACTACTATAATAAATTTAATAACGTATTAAACTCCTTCGGTAAAAGAACCTTATTTTAAACTAAAAGTTTTTAAAGTATTAAACTATATAAAGAACAGAAATAACTATTTATAAGCCTTTTAACTAAACTCTCTTTTAGTTACGTTACCGCTTAGGTTTTATATTAAAGTTCTATATTAGCTTATAATAAAATAGTAACCTTAGTTAATAATAGATAATATAAAAATTACGATAAATCGCTTTTTTTAACCTTCGAGTTTATAATATTATATAATATAGTAAAGAAACTATATTACCTAAGCTTTATAATACTACTATAGTTTTTTATTTATTACTTAAACTTATAATAAATAAAAATATCCTTAATAGATACTTTTATAAAAAGTAAAACTAATATAGTTAAGAACTTAAGCTTAAATTAAAAAATAATCTGTAATATAAGTCCTTCGAATACTTACTATAAGGTTTAGACTTATATATATCTTAACTTAAAATAATAATAAAAAAGGTTTAAAATAAAAATAAAAGTATCTGCTAAAAGTAAAAGGCACGATATACTAGTATATACTAGTATAAACGGGAAAAGTTTATAAGGTTAATTAATATAGTATATATTTTAATCTTTAGCTTAAATTAAAGAACGATCTGTTATTATAGGTTTTTTAAAACTATTTTACGTTATAATATTATTTAGTTAAACAGCTAAATAAAACGTAAAACCTATAATCCTATAAAAGGTTTTTAAAAGACTAATAAGCTATAATAGATTTAGTAAACTCGTTAAACTCCTCCGGTTAAAAACCTTATCTTAAATTTAAAGTAAAAGGCCGTTATAAGAAATAAAATTACTACTTATAGGCTTACTAGCCGTCTTTGTTTATATCTACGTTATTATTAAGGTTTTATATTTAGGTTTAGTAATAGCTATCGATATAATATAGTTTTTTTAGGCGGTTTTATTTATATACCTTACTATAAGGTCGTATTACCTTTAGCGCCTTTTTATACGTCGTATATTCCGTTTATATATACTTTATTAACTAAACCTATAGTTAAAAAAAATATCTTTAATATAAGCTTTCGTTATAATAAAAGCTTATATAGTACAGATTCTACTTTTAATATATAAGCTTTTATACCTTTAAATATCCTTAAGTATAGCTATAGATTCGATATAACTTTAATATTACGTTATAATCTCTTAATACTAAGGCGGTTATAATACTCCGGGTATAGTTATTTAGCGTTTTTTAAAAGTAGGTATTACCTATTATTTATCTAAAGAAAAGCTTATACTAATATAACTAACGTTTCTTATTAATATAAGTCGCCGGAGTAGCTGCGCTTATAAGATTAAAACCTACTATAAATTCCTTATAACCGAAACTTTTAGTTTACTAAGCTATTTAAAAAACTATATAATAAGAACTATATAAAATAAAAGACTTACTAATAACTTTTATAACTAAAAGGCTGTATATTAAAACGCTATTTCGGAATCTTTTAAAAAACTAGCTTAATAAATAACTATAATATTTAATAAATAAAGTTTTTAAAAAGCTATTATATACTTAAAAGCTTAAAACTTAAATTATTATTAAAACTACGTCGTTAACCTACTTAAGTTTTTATTACTACTATAATTATACGCTCGGAAAGTATTACTACTTAAGCTATAGCTAAAATAGAAAAGGATAAGCTATACCTATATAGTATACTTAAGTAATACTATTTAAAAGATAGTATAAACTTACTATAACTTACTCGAACGAATTAAGCCTATATTATATATAAATAGTTTTTTACTTAAAAATAAGCTTACGTTTTATATAGAAAGTTTAAAAACGAACTTTTAAAGCTTAAAGATAAACTATAAATACTAACTAGCTATTACTATATACCGTTTAAGGTTTTATTACTACTATAATTATATACTTAAAAAGTACTACTAGCTAAGTTAAAAAAAAATAAACTATTATAGTATAAAATATTTATTTAAGTATATATACTACTTAAGAAAAAGTATATTTTATAAAAAGTTACGTTTAAGAATAAGGTATTTAATAAGCTAAATAGCTTTATTTAAGTTACTACTATTAATTTTATCTCTAGTATTATTACTTTAATTCGAACGTTTTTTTATAATCTTTTCGATATAAGTTTATTTCGTAGTACGTTATAATAAGCTTCGGTATATATTTATATAAGCCGATAAATTTATTTATATAAGTAATCGAAAAAATCGACTTACGTATATTAAACTTATCTTTTAATATATATATATTAACTATACTTTAAAGAAATTTATATAGTTTATATCTAAGTAATATATATAACTTAGATAGAAGGCTATTTAAAAACGACGTTAGGTAAAGGTAGCGCTTTTTAATTAGTAGGGCCGGGGCTAGTAGAAGTAGTATTATAAAGGGTATTAACTATTATTAAATCTATTATAGGTCTATTAAAGGTAGTATTATAGGTAGTATTAACTACTGTTAAATCTATTACAGGTCGTACTATTCTATTAAGAGTAGTATTATAAGTAGTATCGACTATTACTAAATCTATTATAAGGCGTACTATTCTATTAAAGGTAGTATTATAAGTAGTACTAATTATTACTAAATCTATTATAGGTTTATTAAAGATAGTATTATAAGTAGTATTAACTATTATTAAATCTATTATAGAGTGTACTATTTTATTAAGAGTAGTATTACAGGTAGTATTAACTACTACTAAATCTATTATAAGGTATACTATTCTATTAAAGGTAGTATTATAAGTAGCGTTAACTACTATTAAATACCTACTGTTAATTAATATTAGGTTTATAAACCTTTTATAATATAAATGCTAAACTCTTTATTAAACTACTTAAGATTATATACTATTATTTAAAAAGGCTATTTTAATATATCCTTTTATAGTTCTTTCGATATAAGTTTACTTCGTAGTATATTATAGTAGGTTTTAGTATATATTTATATAGCCTAATAAATTTATTTATATAAGTAATCGAAAAAATCGACTTATATATATTAAACTTATCTTCCGGTATATACGTATTAGCGATAGTTTAGTAAAAATAAATCGATTTTATAGCTAAGGTATATATAATACTTAAATAGATGTAAAGATACTAATTCTTTAAAGGCCTTAGCTACTTACTTACTATATTTTAATGTAAATTAATATTTATAAAGCCTGTTAGATTAATTTTAATATATTAAAGTAACAGAAAGGTATTAAAATTTAAGTTTAAAAAATTCTAATAGATAAATCTGTATTTAAGTTAAATATTTAACTTAGATTAGTATAAGTATACTTACTTTAAACTTTAAAAGTATACTTACCTTAAACTATTACTTAGTATACTTAAGGCCTTTCCTTTTATATTTTAGCGTAAATTAATATTTATATAGCTTATTAGATTAATTCTAAAGCGTAAAAGTGCCGGGAAGGTATTAAAATATAAGTTTAAAAAAATTTAATAGATAGGTTTATATTTAAATATAAGTATACTTACTTTAAACTTTAAAAGTATACTTACTTTAAACTATAAAAGTATACTTACCTTAAACTATAAAAGTATACTTACCTTAACCTTTAAAAGTATACTTACTTTAAACTATTACTTAATATACTTAAAGCCTCTCCCTTTATATTTTAGCGTAGATTAGTATTTATAAAGCCTGTTAGATTAATTCTAAAGCGTAAAAGTGCCGGGAAGGTATTAAAATATAGGTTTAAAAAAATCTAATAGATAGGTTTATATTTAAGTTATATATTTAACTTAGATTAGTACAAGTATACTTACCTTAAACTTTAAAAGTATATTTACTTTAAACTATAAAAGTATATTTACTTTAAACTATAAAAGTATACTTACCTTAAATTATAAAAGTATACTTACTTTAAACTATAAAAGTATACTTACTTTAAACTTTTACCTAGTATACTTAAGGCCCTTTTACTATATTTTAGCGTAGATTAGTATTTATAAAGCTTATTAAATTAATTCTAAAGTGTAAAAGTGTCAGGAAGGTATTAAAATATAAGGTTAAAAAAATCTGATAGATAGGTCTGTATTTAAATATAAGTATACTTACTTTAGACTTTAAAAGTATACTTACCTTAAACTGTTATTTAATATATTTAAGGCCTCTTCTACTGTATTCTAGCGTAGATTAGTATTTATAGAGCTTAATAGATTAATTCTAGAGTGTAAAAGTGCCGGGAAGGTATTAAAATATAGGTTTAAAAAAATCTAACAGATAGGTCTATATCTAAGTTATATATTTAACTTAGATTAGTATAAGTATACTTACCTTAAACTTTAAAAGTATATTTATCTTAAACTATAAAAGTATACTTACTTTAAACTATAAAAGTATACTTACCTTAGACTATAAAAGTATACTTACTTTAAACTATAAAAGTATACTTACCTTAAACTATAAAAGTATATTTACCTTAGACTTTTATCTAGTATACTTAAGGCCCTTTTTACTATATTCTAATGTAAATTAGTATTTATAAAGCCTATTAAATTAATTTTAAAGCGTGAAAGTGCCGGGAAGGTATTAAAATTTAAGTTTAAAAAAATCTAATAGATAGGTCTGTATTTAAGTTAAATATTTAACTTAGATTAGTATAAGTATACTTACTTTAAACTTTAAAAGTATACTTACTTTAAACTTTTACTTAGTATACTTAAAGCTCTTTTTATTATATTTTAACGTAGATTAATATTTATAAAGCCTACTAAATTAATTTTAAAGTGTAAAAGTGCTAAGAAGGTATTAAAATTTAGGTTTAAAAAAATCTAACGGATAAGTTTATATTTAAGTTAAATATTTAACTTAAATTAGTATAAGTATACTTACTTTAAACTTTAAAAGTATATTTACCTTAGACTTTTACCTAGTATATTTAAGGCCCCTCTTATTATATTCTAGCGTAGATTAGCATTTATAAAGCCTGCTAGATTAATTCTAAAGCGTAAAAGTGCCGAGAAGGTATTAAAATTTAAGTTTAAAAAAATCTAACAGATAGGTTTATATTTAGGTTAAATATTTAACCTAAATTAGCATAAGTATACTTACTTTAGACTTTAAAAGTATACTTACCTTAAACTTTTATCTAGTATACTTAAGGCCCTTTTTACTATATTTTAACGTAGATTAGTATTTATAAAGCCTGTTAGATTAATTCTAGCGCGTTAAAGTAGCGGGAAGGTATTAAAATTTAAGTTTAAAAAAATCTAACGGATAGGTTTATATTTAAATAAAATATTTAACCGAGATAATTTAACTAAAAATTCTTTAATCTTAACCCTTTCCTACTAGTAATAATAAAAACTAACCTTAACTATAATAAAGTATATTATAATAAAGCCTGTTACTTCTTTTAAATAACGGTATAAAATATATATTTTAATTCCTTTATATAAGCGGTATAAAGTATTAAAATAGTAAATAATATTTATATTTATTATTTTTTAAAAGACTTAATTCCTTTTAAATTTAAGTTTTATTATTTCTTTTTTTATTTTATTAATACTATTAAATTTTACCTATAAAACTATATACTTACTTTATTTTTATATATACCCTTCGGTTATATATTACCGGTAACGTATAAGTAAAATATTATTTCTTTAAATTTATTCTACTTTAAAATATAGGCTAGCTTACTTATTTATATACTTTTTAACTATTAAATTTAATATTATATACGTTTAATTTTATTCGATTTTATAATATTTTTTTTTTACCTAATTTTATTAATATAAATAGCTTAAAGAGAAAACCTAATAAAGCCCTTTAATAAATAAATCCTTTTTACCTTCCCCTTTACTAATTTAAAAAGCAACTCTTCTTATAAAGAGTTTAAAGTAAGTAAATTTATAATTAAATAAATTCTATAGTAGATTAAATAGTATAGTCGGTAGTTATATAATAAATATAGTAATTTAAAAGTCTTTACTTTAAATCTTTTATATAATACTTTTTATAATAAAATTAAAATCGTAAAAATTTATAAATTAAATAAAATAAAATCGTAGATTTAAATAATTCGTAAATTTAAATAATCTGTAATTTAATTAAATAAAATTATAATTAAATTAATTAAAATTTCTTTTTTTTTTCTTTTTACTTTTATTATATATATATATATTTAAGATATATACTTATATATTTATTTAATATATTAAGAATTAACTTATTTACTTAATTACTTACTTACTTACTTATTTACTTACTTATTAAAGTATTTATATAATATATTACTTATATATATATTTACTTATTTACTTACTTATTTACTTAATATAATATATTTAAATATTATATAGTTAATAATATAGTTTTATTCTTTTTAATTTTAGCTTTTTATAAATATTTAAATCGTTTTATTATATTAAAAATAGTAAGTATAATAGCTATAATAGAATATTTACTATAGTAATAATAATATTTATTATATTAAGTTTAATATTATAAAACTACCGATAAGGTTTTCTTTATTTAATTTTTAGCTTTTTATAAATACTTAAATCGTTTTATTATATTAAGAATAATAAATATAGTAGTTATAATAAAACTATTAATATAATAAGCTTAATATCTATTTTATTAAGTTATATATTAATAAACTACCGATAAGGTTTTATTTATTTTATTTTTAGCTTTTTATAAATATTTAAATCGTTTTATTATATTAAGAATAGTATATATAATAGCTATAATAAAATATTTACTATAGTAATAATAATATCTATTATATTAAGTTAGATATTATAAAACTACCGATAAGGTTTTCTTTATTTACTTTTTAGCTTTTTATAAATACTTAAATCGTTTTATTATATTAAGAATAATAGATATAATAGTTATAATAAAACTATTAATATAATAAGCTTAATATCTATTTTATTAAATTAAATATAAAAATATTAAAACTACCCTTTTAAAGCGTTAAATTTATATTATTAAAATATATTTTATTTATTTAATTATATTAAGAATTAAACTTTAAATTATTAATTCTATAGTAAATATACTATAGCTATATTAGTAATAAGCTTCTTATAATAGCGGTTAGTATAGTAATATACTTTAATTAATTATAGTTATTATAATAATATATTAAACTATATTAATAAAAAGTAAGGCTGTAAAAAACGCTAAGGTTAAAGCTGTAACAGAAGGAAGTAAAAGGCGAATCTGTAAGGTTTACCTTAAAGTCTCGAATATCTACCCCCCTTAATAAGATATAAAATAAATAAAAATAGGGTTTTATAGCCCTTTTTATAAGGATTCCGATTTAGGTTAAATTATTAAATTCAGAGCTAAACTCAGCGTAAAAGGCCGGTTTTAAAACTAAGCCTTTAAACTAGCTAATTAACGCCCGGCCTTCAGCCTTACTTATAAAAAAGAACTAAAACAGAACCTTATTCTAGTTAATAATAACTGTTAATATATTAAATAATAATAAAAGTTTTTATAAAAATACTTTAATTTATATAAATAAGTAAGTTATATAATTAACTTTAAAATATATTTAATATAAAAATTAATATACTTAAATAAATAAAGTATAAAATAATATATTAATATATTAATTAAGTATATATTATATATAATAATTATAATAACTAATTATAATAATTAATTATAATAATTAGTTATAGTAATTAGTTATAGTTTTTAGTTATAGTTTTTAATTATAGTAACTAGTTATAGTAACTAGTTACAGTGACTGGTTACAGTAACTGGTTACAGTTCCTAGTTACAGTTCTGGTTACAGTGACTGGTTACAGTTCCTGGTTACAGTTCTGGTTACAGTAACTGGTTACAGTTCTGGTTACAGTGACTGGTTACAGTGACTGGTTACAGTTCTGGTTACAGTTCCAGCTAGAGTGGTACGAGCTGGTAATTAGGTCGGTTCTCTGGTTCTAAGAGACTGTGTCGTAGTTATAGCCTCTAGTCACTGTGCTACTATAGAGCGTGTAGCTCCTTAGGCTTGTTACAAGCTCCACGACCACGAAAGTTTCTCGGTATAGGCGGCGTTTCCACTCTACCTACGTAAACACACTGCGACGCAACATCCTCCCGCCCGGAGATTCGAGCTCAATAATGCTACCCATGTCACGGGGATCCTTAGGCTTCGCTGTTGTCGGCTGCTTTGGACTGGGGCATGCCCGGTGGTGGCGGTGGCGGCGGCGGGGGCTTGACTAAAGGTTTTGCAGCGGAACTCGGCCGGGCTATCGAGGACGGTAGCTCGCTTGAAAATGCAGTGTTGCAAATGGCTGCCGAGAAGTTTTCTAGCATGGTTCTAATCCCGAGAGATAGGCTCGACCTTATCAAGGCGATTGGCAGGTTGTTAAGGACAACAATTTCGAGGCCAGGGCGACATTCAGGTTATTGTCTACTGTTCCTTCAACTTGTTGTTAGAAGAGTGCGGAGTTAGCTTGTGGATACAATTCAATGCGTTGGCATCAGACTCACGATAAGGACTTTACCTATGTCCAGAGTCGGCGAATTCCTATTCTCGGGGATCGATTGTCCTGGTAGACGAGTGAAGGTTATCTGACTTGAGCCCTACAACTGGGTTCGAAGCGTCACTAAAAAACCGGCCATCCATATACTTTGAATGTCTTCTGATGAGGCATTACACAACAATAGCCCATTATCTGCGACGAGTTCTCTGACGTTGGCGGTATATGCATTCGCCTTGGTTTATCTCTGGCTCCCCAGTAAAACCAGATCAAAATCTTGATCAGGATTGCCTGCCCGATAGATTGGCCCTCAGAAGACCACTCCTCGGCACTAATTGTCCCATCTTCTACGAAAGACCCACACCAATATGATTGACATCCTTTGAAAGCTGTCGTGAGTCGAAGTACTTCAACTACATGGTTTACTTCCTTGTCACTTGCCAGTAGAATGAGGACACGGAGCCCAGATGTTCTATGGGCGAGTAGGTCGAGAGCCGCCTCCAGTTTTGCCAAGGCAACTTCAGTCTCCCCGGCCTAAGGTGGCGTCGCTCAGGTCACGGAATTTTTGACGATTGAAGAAAATAAAGCTTCATTGTCGAGCCCAAGCCTTCCGATGTCGGGTTTCCAAACTACCTAGGTACTCGCAGTATGGGATGGCGCCCGTCCCCGGCGGCGGCGCCCCTCTGCTAGATGCCACTCTGGTCAAGGACTTGGCGGTACTGGCCGATGTTCAGATCGGCGTGGCCATTGTCGTCGCGAAGCTCTCCCGATACGCTACTGGTGCCAAATCCGACCGGCTCGGAGACGGCTTAGGTGTTCAGTTTATTATCGGTATGTAGGCCTGGCTTGCGGAGAATTACCGAGAGAGGGTTTACGAATGAACATATACTCTATAAGAACTGGAACCTTGGCGAGTAGTTCCCTGACGTTATCAGACGTACTGGCGAGGATGCCAGCCTGGAAGATAGCATCGATGGTCACTGGATGAATCAGGTACCTTTACTCTTGTTTCTGGACGTCTTCTCCCCGCCGCACTTTGGTCTCGGCAACAACTTGCATGTAATCACACTTGTGGTGCAGGTGAACTTGCGATAAAGACTGGAAATGGTCTGTCAACACCAAGTCACCCTCTTCGGACCTGTTATACCAGGTGCGTGTCGCGCTGGGCTCCATGTCTTCCGGTTTAATAGTTGGAAGCGCCGGCGTCATGTTAGAGTCTGAAGGAGAAATTGGCTGGATGAGTCCATTAGCATAGGGAATGGCCTCTCCTCTAGCGAAGGAGCTGATGATAAATTGATACCACCCCACTGTTCTACCCCTAGGGAGTTGGCATGACTGCAGCGTTGTGAACATTTCGACCCCAACGTCGACTGGCTCCTTCGGTAGAAGCACGAGGGCTTTCGTGATGCTGGTATCCCAGGACCTGAAGGCATCACAAGCGTCCCGCTTCGCTTCCGGTTCCGCACCTGTCACTTGGCTCAACGCCTCGATTGCCATGGCCATCGGCCGGACACACAACTGTTGTGTCCAGCTCATGTCCCTCGGGACAAGTGATTTCCCTTATTTTCAAGACGGTTCTCTATGTTGTCAAGATTCCATTACCGCCGTGTACCTCGGAGCCAAGTAGGTCATGGCGAGGGTTCTCATGTTTCTCTATTCGACACGGATGCGTGGTTCGCTGAACAGTATCTGCTGGAGATCGTAGCCCTAACATAGTTAGGCAGATCCAGTAACATCGCTCCTTGTTTCCGCTCAGATTTTCCTTTTATAGGCCACGACTCGACAACGTTCACGTCATCGAAAGACATAGTGTGGCCGTGCAAGTAAAGGTTGCCAACCAGCTTGGAGGAGAGTATGGACTGAGTTATTCAATCTCGAAATAGCGGCACCATAGTGTACGAATTCGTCGCTGATGTTGATTTTGGTCCTTTTCTGCTTGGCTGGCAGTTCCAAGGTCCAATGGGGCCCAAACTCGACCAAATGGTGCGGATCAGTCTGAATTAGGATCTCAATGGCATCAGACAACATGACTGGAGACTCACCTGCCCCGCCCAAGGTTCGCTCGCCAGTATGACGGGCCAACCACGCGAACCACCTATTCGCCCGAGACTGACGAAATCTATTGTACTTTAGATGCGGGAGGGAAAGGACCATTTGTTTCCGCGAAGTCAAGATGCCATCCTGCTGAGTTCATATGGCCGTCGTATTTCTTGTCCGATGGCGGACATCTCGGGAGAGTGATAGGCTTTGTCATTTGTCTTCAGCAGCCTGGTGAAAACACCTTGATTTTCGAGATGGTCCTTCAGCAAGTCGATGCTGTCGACCACTCCGCTAATTGTGACACTTTTCATGGGAATATACGCATGCGACACCAACCTCATCCTCAAGACCAAGTTCGCGTATCGTTTCCCCGGCATCTGCGCTCCCGATACCAGCCGCCATCATGGCGCCAATCTGAGCTTTTCGGCTTCTTGTCACTGTGTAGTCACGATAGTAAGCCACTGTGATGGCCTGCTCAGCTGCGATAAGGCCCGTAGCATAGGCCGCGGCGGTTTCGCCCGAAGAATGGCCCACGACGCTCTCGGGCGTAATGCCAAACGTGGCAAGACGGCGTACGATAGCGACCTGGACTGCGGTACAAACAGGCTGACTACGGGAAGCATCGTTGATCATACTCGTCTCGTATGGCTCCAGAATCGTAGCCAACAATGTCCAGCTTGGTGGGTGGAGTAGCAGCTACAGCGTCCAGTCCGGCCTTTGAATGGTGTAACGGAAGCTAGGGAACTCGGTCAACAGTTCGCGGCGCATCTCGGGCCATTATGCGCCCTGGCCCGTGAAGACAAAGGCAATCGGAAGCTTGGAGTATGTTTTGTGACCAAACGAGTTTGAAAACCTGGGAATTCTCCACTATAACGTCTTCCTTCAGCGACCCGGGTTTTGCCAGCAAAAAGCCTCAAAGAGGGAGGTGGGATCGCCGGATGCCAAGTGTGTATGTGAGATCTACGACGTTGACGCTGTCGAGGTCAAGAAATGACAAGTCTGCTACTCTGTGATTCAGGGCTGAATCGTTGCTCGCTGAGCAAAGCAACAATATTGTCGTTCTTGACAAGACGATGTCCTTCTCAGTCACTGCAAAGATCTTTGTATAGGAATGAGGAACATGGGCCTCGGCCGCTTCCAGTATTGTATGAACGTTGGCTCCGCCGTAGCCAAACGAGTTGACTCCGAAGCTTTCCGTCTAATCTGTGTGCGTGATCAAGCCGAGGCCAAGATGTTCTTTCGGAGACAATACATATGCTCCAGTTGTTCGAGCTTCAACTTCGGATTGAGGTTTGTGACACCTGAATTTGGCGGGACATCTTTCTTTGTCAAGGCGAGGATAACTTTAATGATGCTTGATATTCCACTCGCAGCCTCGCTGTGACCCAAATTGGTCTTCAAGGATCTAATCAGTAATTAGAGGGGCCCGCCTGCCCTCTGGAAGACCCCGGACATCTGGATATTGCCTCGACTTCGATAGGGTCCCCTACCGCTATACCAGTCCCATTAATACTCGACATAATCGGTATCTTCATACCTAAGACCTGCTTGAGCATATGCTTTCCTGATCACAGCCTCCTGTCCATCTGCACTGGGAAGAGTAATGCCATTCGTCTTACCAAGACTACCTTTAGAGTCAGCATCGTTGCAAACATTGAATACATTGCATAAACAGTATCCGCAGCCATTTGGGAGTGTGGCAGGGGCGCGTGAGAGCCTGGAAGATTTAATATACCTGTTGACAACTGTGCCGCGAACAACAGCCCGAATTGGGTCCCTTTCACTGATTGTATCACTTAGTCGCTTGACAAGTAGAGCTCATATGCCATCACCTCTTCCATAGCCATCCGCTGATAAGTCGAAGGTATGGCAGGTCGACGTCATTGACAAGACTCCAGCCTTTATAGTCGCGAGTTGCTGCTCCGGTGACTGGATGAGATCAGTCCCGGCTACGATAGCAGAGTCACACTCCCTTTACTAGAGGGCGGTACAAGCCGCATGTAGACAGCATAGGGAAGAGGAACACATTGTGTTTGCAAAACTGTGCAAACCAGGGTAGTTATTCTTGTGTGCAGAGAAATGGAGTTCGTCGCCATGACAACGAACCTCGGGCGTTTCAGGTTGAATGTATAGCTAATCCGATTAGCTAAAATGGTAGTGCCTAGACCGGTCACTGAGTGGCGACATCGATGAGTGTACTCAGCCTCCTTGAGTTGCATCGTATTGAAGTCCGTTACGAAGTTCCCCACGCAACAGCCGACGTTCGATCCTGATAGGGTTTCAAGGCGGCAAGCCGGCCTTTTCGAAGCATTCGAAGACTACCTTTAGTAACTTGCGCTGCTGTGGGTCCATGGACATAGGTAGCTTCAAGGTTGTTAGCACCAAAGGAGGAGTTCTCAAAGGGCCTGATATCGTTATCAATGAGGTATCCTCCTGTTTCGTTTTGGCTGTCTGGCCGGTCGATGTTTAAGTGATAAACTCCGTCGATGCTGAATCTCGATTTGGGAAAATTTCCTCGGGCTGATTCTCCAGCTTTCAACATGTCCTAAAGCTTGGATCCAGAGGATCCTCTGCCAGGCAGGCGACACCCTGTGAGAGAGTCATTTTGGCCGCAACGGATTTATGGTAATTAGCTTCAAATGACACAACGAAACCATCCCAACAAATGCAATCGGCTCGAAACCCTCATTCTCAGCCGTGCCAAGACCATAAGGTGTCTTGCCATTAATTGAGTAACCGTTGAGTGGGTGGCCGTTCCCGTGACTGTTGCTATTGTCCACAACTGACCCAGATATCGTGGTCTGAGAGTTAATATAGGATAACATCTTGAGCGTGTCACAAAATACTTGACTAATTATGGGGTGTAGCAGCGTCTAAGGTCTCTATTGGTGGAATGTTCAGAAGTCTTGATGAAGAGCGAGAGCAGCGATTTTCTCAGATGTAAACTTGTATATACACCTGTTTGTATGCCATTAATACTTTGATCGTGTCTATCATAGCAACATATGATACAAGTACGCAAATGATGCGTCCAAAAGTGTCGCATATCCATCCTTCGATTGACTAGAGATCGGCGATATGAAAAACACTAATTACTACCCTCAGTCACATACAATCGTATCATCCATAAAGGCATGATAAATGAGAGAGGAGAGTGCCGGTAAATTTATTTGGAGAGACAAGCGTCCTTGTATCTAGTCCTTTCAGAAGGACCCAGAGGAGGTATCGAAACCAAGGGGAAATTCGGAGCAAACTTCAAGCGCAGCTAGACTGGATAACAATCTTCTTATGGGTTTGTGCATCCCGGAATGAGTGAGAAGGGCGCTGGGGTGGAACCAGTGATGTGATGCGTTATCACAGCAATCAAGGTGGACGAGTGGCCGGTCCCAGGTTTTGAAATAAAATAAAACACTTAATAAGAGCTCAATGCTGTGGTCACGACAAGTATTAGAAACATGCGGGCAGCATTGCTTCAGGTATGTCCTCGCCGAAGCGTGGGGTGTATATTTGCTCTGCTATTCTATATTTGCCTGGATAGGCTCGTTATAAGATATGTATCACTTCTTGTGTCCTGCATGCAGTCAGAGTTGCTTCAGCCTACATAACACCTCAGATAACGCTATCCCAGCCGTTTACGGCCTTGATACTTTACTGGTCAGGCAAAGTCTTATCGGTATAATATTACCTAAGTCTTGCATGAGCTTCTCGGACTTCGAGTAGGCCCGATGCCCTGGAGATAAATGTATGCGACGTGATATTGGCTACCGGGCTTGTCTTCGTGTCCAAACATGGTGCCCGGCGAGATTAAGAAATATTCATGCCCGTAACGATGTGGTCTATGGATTCATAGATCCCTTGACTAGAAAGGATTAAGCTGGTCCGGCCAAGATCGGTGTCACCCGTAGACCTGAAACGCAGTTGTGTCTCCTAGCTACAGTCATAAAGGAACTGAAAGATGTTTGGAAATCGAATGGACTTCACATAAAATTTGGTACTATGCTTGTATCGTCATTACATTATCAGGAGAAGGACCTGGGGAGCTATAAGGACTCCCATCCTTATCCGGCGGGCTGTCGCGAAT
Organism: Cytospora piceicola; assembly: GCA_023375675.1. Lineage (NCBI taxonomy): Eukaryota > Fungi > Ascomycota > Sordariomycetes > Diaporthales > Cytosporaceae > Cytospora > Cytospora piceicola. Next base: position 20,392 of record JALQBC010000068.1, read on the forward strand.
TGTAGAGGTGATGATATGTCATTCATTACCAAGAAACTTGCGTAAAGCCGAGGTTCATTTTTACGTAGCGCTTTAGGCAATAATCACAGGCAAATCCAATTGCAAGCAGCAGAGGTAGCAGACATCTAGATGCAACAGTCAGGTCGTTCTAATTACAAGTGATAAACAAGTTAGATACTAGATCATTGTTGCTGGTGGTCTATCTAGCAAAAGGTATGGTCAACGAGGACTAATGTGGGTTTGACAAGATTCCATTGGATATACCGATGGAATGAGTTTCCGGAACTCGTGGCTGTTGGGAAATCGTCAGGGTGGGTTTCACTCTCGGTTGGCACCTTCACCCTCCTTATACTCAGCATATTCTTCAAAAGGTGACCCATGTCGAAGTCCAATTCCTTAACATTGACAATAATGGGCTTAACATCCAACATAACGAACAGCATACGTGCTGGCTCGTCGTTTGACGTGTTACGCCACTGATGATACGCACTACGGTTGATGGAGACATCGGCAGGACGGAGGATCCGCGTCTCTACCCTAGGGTACGCTACCCAGGATGAGCGCAACCTCTCCCTCGCACACAGTCCCGATTTCAAGGTTCCAGTGCACGATGCATGTTAGAGGCGCAGCCAGGAGTGACGATCATGCGAACGACACACCCGTTGAGTTCATGGAGAGACGACTGCCCCAAGAGGACATGTCACTAATGTGAATATACAGACTTTCTCGCATTGAAGGTCGAAGTTCCTAGTTGGTGATCCACCTGTTTCTTGATGAACTCGAAATGCACATCGTAATTTCAATCGGGTTGCAGTTGCTGCTGCAGTACAAGATACTCTGGGCACAGATGCCGTCGAGCATGGATGCGCCATGGTCGCCATGGTCCGCTTGTAGTCTTCATTCTATCTTGTCGCTTCAAAGAAGGAGGGGAGGGGGGCACAGTTCACTTCTACAAACACAGCCTCGCCTGTGCTATATGCTCCGAAATGTATCGGAGAGGAGTCCGAAGGCCTGGGGCCGGAAAGCCGGTACAGAGGCCGGGAGTTGACATGCTGAAAATCATAAATGCAAACCGCAGAAAACTGTGGCCAAATTTGACGGTTTTAATGTCCAGGAGATTCAACAGGCTGGTGTTTGGAGAGCTAATAACTGAGCTACTTTGGGAAAGGATATAAATATGAGATGTATAAGTCGGACTTATCAGGAGCAGAGATCCAATAAGTCGGCGAGGCTTGCATTCCAGGGAACGAAACATTGACTCCTGAGACTTCCCTACTCTCCACATGTTATACCTGTTATACCTTCCGTCCAACAGGTAATGATTTGTGGAGAAGAGTGTGAGGCTCATCCTTCTTAGATCCACTAGCAATAAGACGCTATGAGTCGGCAGTACTGAAGACCTCTCCAGATTTCTTTCAAGTGCAGACCTCGCGGACATAATTAATACGCATGAGGGTGGGTCGGAGGTACCCGAGTACGTAGAGGCAGAATCTCCTATTACCGCACATATCGTGGTATACTGAGAACGACGCGGAAGCGTCGAGGGACAAAGGGATATAGTATACATAATTTGAATACATAGCGAAGTAAAGAATACCGAAAGAACCGTCCAAGAGTACACGGCCTAGCTCAACTATCAATTATGCAGATACCGCTGACAGGGGTGCATGTAGTGGAGCACGCTTTCCCAACCAGTAGATTACCTCTCAAACTTATTCTGCATGCTTGATCTTTTGAAAGCCATGGCCTCGAAAGTCCATGTTTCGGTTGTACAGCATTTACTACCATAACAGAATCTGCACCTATAGGTAGGAGGCAAATCATTTGCCATGGATCAGGGATTTGGTAACAGTGAGAGTTTCCTTTTGTTCTCACATCAGCAGTTATTCTTATGGAAACGCATAGAACTTGTATGATTCTTATTGGAGCGCTTCTTCTCACTGATGTTACAAGCATCGGAACCGACGGATTTGATCCGGAAGAGGGGGGAAAGGGCCCGTGAGTTAGAGGGCCAGGAAGAGAAACGTACTATACCTACGGTCAGTCCATGCACTCGCCCTCGTTCAGTCGGCCCAGCGTGGGCGACAATCTAAACAACTCAAATCTAGGCATGAGAATTAGATTATTTGCCTAATCAGGGACTTAGATTTACCTCCGGCGGCTGTGATTTAATTTAGATTACCTAATTTACTCTACTTTTAAGGCTATTACTAAACTACCCCTAAGATCCTCTTTTAACACTTTAATAACTGTATTATATTAAGTATTTCCGGGCTTATCTAATACCTTTAGCTGCTAATAATTAGCTTAGCTATACTAAAAATTCGCTTATACTTTATTAAGGCTAATAAAAGCGATAATATATCGATAGCTAAGCGTAATAAACGAAGGAAGCGTTTAGAATTAGTCTTTTACTATAGTATAAGATTAAGGGCTAATACGGCTACTTCCGCTATATAGATTCCGATCTCGTCGACGTCCTTTATAAGGCTGTTAGCTTTATATAGCTAGTTAGCGTTTATAAGGCTAACGTAATAGTTTAAACCTTTATCCGGTAACGTTATAGGTAAATCGTAGTTTATATACTTTTTATATATATTTCGGAGGCTTATAATAGCTTTAGCTACTTTATTTTTATTATATTTCCTGTTTAGCTAGTTCTTTTTAAAGGAAGGGTAAAGTAACTAAGTAAACTAATACGTAAGATTTTTATTTATTAATAAGGCGTATTTCTTTAGTTTCTGTATAGCTAAGCCGAGGGACCTGCGAATATAGGTAACGTTAAATATTTTAAAGGTAAAATTTAATAGGGAAACGTCGTCGTCGTTTATTTTTAGTTAAGGGAATATAGGCTTTATAAAAGGAAACTAGCTAAAGGCGACTTCGATTGTTTTTACTATATTTTTAACTATAGTAGATAAAATAATCGTACGGCTACGGTAAGAGGAAGGAAGAGGTCGATAAAGCTTAAGTAACTAAGAAAGGTGCTGTTTTATAATAGTATCGTCGTTTAGTTCCCGGCTACCGTTAAAAAAGGTACTATCGAAGTTTTCGTAATAGTAACGTTATTTCTCTTTAAAGTCCTCGATTAGGTTAACTAAAAAAGATAATACTTTAAAGAAACGAAGCTATCTGCCTTTAAAATACTTAGTTAACTACTTAAATAGCTAAAGCAGTCCCTTTAACTTAAAAAGAAACATTTAATCTTCGGGAGAAAAAACGTTTTTAAAGGGAACTTACTTTAAGACTTTATTTTAATAAGCTATTTACTAATAAAACAGATTTAATACCGGGCGTAGCTTAAAAGCTTTTTCGATTATATAGAAGGTCGAATTCTACCGGGTTTTATTATTTAATAGTAGTTAAAAGCCGACGATATCGTCGAAGAGCTAGCTAGTTATAAAGTCCTTTAACTACTATAAGATATTCCGGAAAGTATCTCGCTTAGCCGGCGACCGTTTAACTTAGAAGACTAAGTTATAAAGTTTTTTATAAAGGCCTTACCGGCGCTATTTAACTAAAGTTTCCTCTTTTTAACTAAGGTCTTTTAAAATAATCGTATAGTTTAAAGGTAAGTTAGATTCGTTACCTTTAAAGAAGGCCCGGTATATAAAGTTAAGGATATAATTAAAATACCGGAGACGATAAATATTATAGGCGTAAAGCGGGTTTTTAGTACTTAGTAAAGTAAAAAGATATTTTATATAAGTATCGTTTATTTTAGTGTTATCCTTTATTAAAAACTCGACCTTAGCTTTAAGGCTAAAGCTAGTAATAGCCTTGTTAAGGTATACGGCTTAATTTTTATTAAAGTAGCTACTATATAGCCGAGGTAAGTAGAGAAGGATAGTTATAGGTATAAAGGACTTATTAAGAAAATAGGCTATAATAGCTATAATAAGGTAATAGTTTAGTAAGGTTTAAAAGTTAAAAGAAAGGTATACTCGAAATTTAGCCTTTTATAGCTATATAATTATTATCGCTTTTAACCTTACGTATATAGCTATTACCTATTTCTGTATAGTATTTTTCGATTTAAGGAAGTGCTTATTAATAAAAGCTTTATCGAAAAGTAAAAAGAGGTTACAGAAGTAAAGGTGTTTTACTATACGGAAAAATATATTAGTATTAACTAGCTATTATATAAAAAGATTTTTAAACCGTTTAATAATAACGATAAAGGTAAGTTATTTTTTTATAGGACTATTCTGCTATAGGTTAAAGACAGACCTCTGTCGTTTATATATAAGTTCGGAACTAGCTTTTTTATTTAGATTTCGAAGGCCGTAGCTATAAAGGTGTTTAGCCGTTAACGAGGTCGCGTTTTCGCTGTCGAAAAGGGCTAAAGATTTAAAGGTATTATAAAGGCTATAGGCGAACTTCCGGCTAAGCTAGAAGCTATTAAAGGTAACCTCGATAAAGAAGTAGCTATAGGCGCCGATTTACAAGACTTTTTTTTTTTTTTTTTTATCTATTCCTTTAGTATATAGTGCTTTTAGTTTTAAAGGGTAATTCGAGGTAAATCGGCTAGTTTAGTCGTAAAGATATCGTGTAAATCGAAGGAAATAACCTGTTACGCGATTAATAATAGTTTAGTAGTAAAGGTAACGTTTTATAGCTAGTTAAATAGGCTAGTAATGCTATTATTAATAGCGGCTGTATTAGATAGTTTCTTTATCGTAAAGGCTTTAAAATAAGTAATAAATCGAGTAGAAAAACGTTATTTTAGTATAGTTATAAGGGTATATATAAGTAAGAGAAATAGAAGAAAAGTGGTAATAGTACTGTAATATTAAGGTTAGATAAGGTAAGGTTAAGGGTAGGTCTAATTAGGCTAATTAGAAACCGTTATTTCTGTTTACGTAAGGTACGTTACTATTAATAGTAACTAACAGATCTTTTAAACGGCTATTACGGCTAAAATAAACACTTAGATAGGTATATAAATAGGTATATATAGGTATATATATAAGGCTTAAAAAATATATAAAAATTTGCTAAATATCTAAATCTAATAGCTTTACAGATTTAGCTAATTCCGGGCTAGATTTAAGTTGTTTATAAGGCTAGATGTGGCGATTTGGATTGCCAGATTTGGATTATCGCCCACGCTGAGTCGGCCTTCTATGGAGATAAGAAGGATCACTTGCTTGGTTGAAAAATGTACTATTACTTCACACTGCACGTCGCCTTGCGTTTAATCGACTGAAAAGCAAGCACCGAATACCAGTTCTCCCATGCGAATTATTTGATTAATTTACTATATAATGCTAAACGTTATCTTGGCTTCCGTGTTGAGAGCTTTCGTCCTCATGAGTGCGTGTACAGCGGGCACCGTTAGCAATTTGACCCCTTTCACCACCGTCGTGGAGCGACTGGGACAAGCACATAGCACGATGGTCCTCCTACAAAGCTCCCACATTTTTGTTGAATACCCTAGTCCTTTTCTAGGCGGGACGGCTAAGGGACGGCTAAGAAATACCTGTCCAGAACAGCTCATCTATGTAGCAGCTACGGTTCCGAGCAAAACTCTCGGGCCCGCGCATAAAAATAGTAGGGCAGAAGGGCTCAAGACCTGGTGAAGGTTTCTCTTCTGTCCATCGCGATCAAATAATTCACTCTTTTACCCCACTCAAATCTGTTCCATTTTGACAACTCTCGATGGTCTTCGAGCCGGAGACCAAGGAAGAATTGTCGCAAGGGGTGAGGGGCGAGAACTATCCATCCATCTCAGACCCAAGCGAGTACCAATCACTACCGTGATAATTTACAAATCGCTTACTCTCGAGGAACAACATTCGGTATCTGACTACAAAGAGCGGAGATCATGGCAATGTGCCCACACTAGGGGATTACCAGGACGTTGTCGAAGTTAGTTTAGACTGTTCTCGACACGCTGTCGTCAGCCCTGATCAACATGTCACCGTTGGCGGATGGGCGAGGATGGTGGGTCGTATTCCCGTGCTATATGTTGCGGGCCGGGAGATAAGTGCGTTTGTATCTTCCACGAGCGGAGTATCAGTAACTGAACAATCTTCTACCAGCTGTTGGATCCTCTCCCTGTGTCGGTGTCTACGGTATTACGCTTGGAGGCGGCATGGGCCGTCTGATGAGTAAGTACCTAAGTATGGACTACTGAGCGACGTACTACAACGGGCCACAGTCGCGATATGGAACGAAACTATCGTCGAGGCCTCAGGGGAGATCAACGCAGATCTATTCTGGGGCTTGCGAGGTGCTAGGCATAATATGGGCATTGTCATTAAGTCGACATTGAAGACCTGACCAGACCAAGGCGGTATACATTATAATGCAGACATAGTTTCACCGACGACTCACCGACGACTCACTCGAGGGCGTGGTTGAAGTTGCCAGGGACATAATAGAAGAAGTAATGAGTACGTCCTTATTCATTCTTAGCTATATGTTCGATACTTCAGCAATGAAGGTAAGTCAATTTCCGAACTATTTATTTATAAGGTTTGCCTACTTTCTCTCTATAAAAGCCCGCTATCATGGTAAATTTCGTCGCTGCTCACGGTGAAACATATGGCCGCCGTGTAGCTGCCAGATTCTCCTCTACCGCCAAAAGAACTGACAGCCCGATTACACGAACTGTATTCAGGGTATCTTCCTTAGACTCCGCTGAACTGTGATCCGGTCGCGCTGCCCTGGAGTATACGACTTGAACCTTAAAAACACTTTGCATACGGCTAGCACGCAGACTCTGTTCGACGTTAACGGTATGAGGGGGGTCTATGAATCGTACGGATCCTTCGTCCGCGCCCATCCTCTCGCTAACCGCTCGATATTGCTACTCGAGGCTGTTAGCGGCCTAGCCTTAGATGCAGTCCCGGATGACTACTCTGCCTATTTACATCGGGGCAAGATGACTACCAACACTATAATTAAGGCAACCTGGGATGGCGACGATGAGGATGGAGGATTCTCCGATGCAGCAACTGAGTGAGTTAAGAGGACGCGGGATCTATTGGTTAACCCCTAGGTGTCTGGCTATAATAAGATGTTTACACATGTGAATTACGCAGAGATGAACCTTGTTCGACTCTGTGAGGATACGAAGAGTGGCGCTATATGAGACTGACTGACTTAAATGGGTATAATCCTTACGTCTTTTTTTTATGCTTATCGTCTTGGGATTGATTGGATGGGGCGGGACGACGGCAGTGGTCAGAGATGAGCTGTAATTTTCCGTAGACTTCTCTATACGAACTCTCTGATCCAATGGTATGGTTCAATTCGAGAGCTTTATTAGCTTGCAATGTGAAACACAATGTCACCATTACGAAGCAAGATGGCCGCCGTCTTTTCCATTAGTTCAAATGTTGGTGAACCTTGTTGTGTTGCGTCTTTTACTTTGAACGTTTGAAGCATTTAATTAACAAAAGTTTGTTCCCATGCCCTGGAAGCTTTGCAGTTTTGCGATCATCGTCAACGGAATCAAATAGAATGGATAAAAGGGATCAAGCAACGCCGAGGCGTCTATCACGTTCTAATATATAAGGGCGACTACTAGGTAATACAATTACTGCAGCAGGGGAGGCGGAATAGCAACAATCGAACTATAATTAATCTTAATACAGGTGTAATTATCTATAAAAAATAAAAAAAAGGAACTGATGCAATACATCAGCATATAGCTCCAAGTCAACAGACGTCCTGAGGTCTTGATAGTCACTATGGCACCTCAGTGGCCTCAACTGCGCTGATGAACTTGCCAGAAGTGGACTTACATGTAACGCCAACAGCCTAGTGATGTATACGTAAGCTTTGTTCTAGTTCGAGTGAAAATACGAGTCAGAACTTACCACCTTGATAATGGCTCGTAGCACTTGTTTCAATCGTCGTTTAGTGCCTCTTCTATTATAACAGTACGGGCAACCCAGTCTCCCTGTATAGTTTAGATAAGTCTATAACAGGAGATCTTACTCAGGGTGAATTGCCACTACAGTCAGCCAGTACTAGGCGAAATGAATAGCCCTGGTCACTGTGTTGAACATATCTTTAAAATTGGTAAGTGGGCGTTTGCCTACTGGATAAGCCATTTCAAAGCGGCCTTAGATGCACCGTAGACAGGGAGTATGTGAAACCCGATCACACCAATGGAGCCGATGGAGCTGGCACTGGTGGTGATCACGGCCAACTTAGGCGACTTCGCATTTCGAGATAGAGGTGTAAATGTCTGGAAGAGAAGCAAGGGGGCAGCAGCGTTGGTCTCCAAGTAGTCGATCAAGTCCTTACGATCAACAGTATCCAGCGGCTTTACTGGCGGATAGCCACCGGCGTTGGCAATAACAACATCGACATGGCTGATCCCAGCGGCTTAGATCTCATCCAAACCTTTACTGGGGTCAGCTGTAGAAGAGCTACCAATGTGCACGAGGAGGAGCGTGGTGCCAGTCGCTTTCGGGTAAGACTTGAGCCAAGCAAGGTCGGGTGCGCTGTCGTCACGGATGCTTCCAATAACTGCTTGGGTCGGGAGAGATTGATTTGAGCGAGGCCCTTCCCAATGCCTAGAACACCGATCAAGCCTGTCAAGTGTTGTTTGGGTGGGGAGGGGTGAATTCTGCCGGCCTTTCCCTACGCCCGTCACAAAAAATAACGGTAGCCATGGTGTTTTGATGTGTTGAGAGCAAGAAACTAATTCCTTGGATACAGTTTTGTTAACTGCCACTATTAGCTGCAAGGTCGCCGTTTGGTTTCGGGTGAGCACAAATTATTTGGAAATTGAACTATGCCCGAGGACATCTGGACATCTGGACATCTGCAGATGGTCACGACCTTGTTCAAACATGTTATAGCCAGAACTCTGGTGTAACCCTTCTTCGGAATCGTAAATTTGACGGAGTTTGTAGCAATGATCGAGTAAACTCCGGTCCATACCTCGGGCTCCTTCTTTAGAGTAACCTACCAGGCTCTGACTTTGTACGTTTAAGCCACTGTTAGGTAGTATAGGTTTTAGCAAGAAAGGCAAACTAATTCGGCTAACGTTCTGCACCTAACAATTACAACGCTCGTTTCGGAAGAGCGTCTAACATATAGTTACACCGCCATTTTCCGAATATCCACCGCAGCTTATAAATTATTTATTAATGTAAAATAAGATAATTAAAGGCTAAGGTAGTAATTATATAAGTAGTTTCTTTTTAAACACTTTATAACTGCTTATAAGGGTACTTTATATTAATTGTATACTTTTATAATTAAATGTATAAGTATTTAAGTAAAGTAGCTTTAAAGTTCTTCTTATATAGAATATACTATTATTAAAGTATATATTATCTAAAAGTTACTAAGTATATACCTTATAAATAATTTATAACAAAGAAATTAAAAGAAGGCTTTTTAATTCTTATTAAAGTTATAATTATACTTAGAATTAAATTTACTATAATTTATTTCTATAGTTTCTTTTTATCTACTTAGCTTATAATAAGTAAGCTAGAGTTTTTATTTCTTACTACCTTTTTTATTTTACCGACATTTTATAATAGCTTATATATTCTTAACTTTCTTAATATAAAAAGGCTACTATAGTACTTTAATATTACTTAATTATTAAAATTAAGTGAAAATAAATAAGCACCTTTAATTAGTTTATTTATTAAATATAATAAATAAATCTTTACTTTAATTAGGTATTAACTTATATATATATATTATAATATAGATATAAGTGTAAATGTAGGTGTAAAGTAAATGCAGGTATAGATGTAAGTGTAAGTGTAAGTGCAGGTGCAGTGCAGTGCAGGTGCAGGTGTAAGTGTAAGTATAGGTGTAGGTGCAGGTGGCGGGGCGGGGACGGGTGCTGGTGCAGTACAAATGTAAGTGCAGGTGAGGTGCAGTACAAATGCAGGTCCAGGTCCAGGTCCAGGTGCAGTGTTAGTACAAGTGCAGTGTATATAATGGTGTAGGTGCAGGTGCAGGTGTAGTCCTCCATGGTTTTCAGAGACTTCTGACTACCTAGGTACCGAATATGAGCGATCGTGCCGCTCAAGCAGTCAGCGAGTCTAGGTCCGGTGAGCCTGATAAGTCTGGTCTCTTCTACACATGCGGGAAACCGGGCATCGAACTCCTCCAGCAGCTGCGACGCAGCCCGGTGGTCGATGGAACGGTTTGTGCGCAATATGGTGTTGGTTTGAGAGTCTGCCTCTCTCTGGAGGCAGATAATGCCTCCCTTTTCCAGAAATTCCCGTAGTCTGTACATCAATTTATTGTATTTGGACTGAGGTAGATAAACTGGGTCACAATCTCACTGTGAGAGAGGCTAGAGCTGTCTAATATCTGTTGATAATACCCCAGTCCTTCTGTAGGCGGCACGGCTAAGGGACGGCTGGGAAGAACTGTTTAGGGCAGTTAATCTATATAGCAGCCATTTCGGTCCCGAGCAGAGACCTCGGGACCGTCTGATGAACTCAAATAGCCTACAAATAGTAGGGCAGAAGGGCTCAAGACCTGGTGAAGGTTTCTCTTCTGTCCATCGCGATCAAATAATTCACTCTTTTACCCCACTTAAATCTGTTCCATTTTGACAAGATCCACACCCAACGCAGCAAAGCCGTCAACGATATAGGCGAGTGTCCTCCCTCCCCTATTGAGGTGGTGCGACATCTGACCAGTTCCCAGCAACAATGTACTCATTTGCTGCTGCGTCATATCCTGCGACCAAATCACTCAGGGTATCGGATGGGCTGCTTTCGAGCATATTTGATGAAGAATCCTCAGAGTACTTCAGTTCCGCCAAAGTCGTCTCGATCTTCATTTGTGCAGGCTTCGTTTGAAGAGACGTGGTGCTTGGTATTGTATTGATGTGGCTGATAAGCTGTTGTACCGTATTGTCAGTTCCCGTATCGAAGTTCACAGAGAACGAGTCCTCAATCTCCTGTTTCATCTCGAGCGAGCAGAGGGAATCCAGACCAAGTTCAGCAAGGGTTATCGACAGTTGGATTTTTTTGATCGGGCACCTGATACTTCAACCAGGATCTGAAGAAGCTTCGCATGGCTTTGAGAAGCCTCAAACTGTATAACCACAGGGTCCTGCGGAGCGTCACTTGCGATTTCAAAGGGCTTCGACACCACTGAGATGGACTCTTGGTGCTGGATGCTAACAAGACGTTGAATACCTGCCAGTGTGCTTTGGGAGAGCGAGTTGGACCTCATATCAGGGCCGAATTTGTTCGACAGTACCTCGGACAGCTCAGACAACCCTAGTGAGTCGAGATCCAAGAGAGACAACGATGTAACATCGGGAATATCGGCTTCGTCAATTCCTATGCATTCAGCCACGAGATTTCTCTCAGTACAGAAAGTTTGTCTGCAGAAACCTTGTCGCTATTCTCGGATTTAACCGTGTACTGGTGCTCGTGGTCGCGGGCCTTTTAATTGGGGATATTGCGTCTAATATCTTCTTGAGCTTCGACACTGAAAGCCTGGTCATGCGACACGTAACATAGCCACCAACTCGCCATCGGCTAAACAGACAAAAATATACCGGTATCCTACTGGCTGTCTTTGATCGCCTTTACTAGCACCTGCTAGCTCAAAACTGACATGTACCTCCCAAGGCGACTTGGCATCCATCGTGAACGACGGAGATGACAGCGCGATCCAGTCCCACCATGACCGCAACGTCCTCGCTCGACATTGTCTCGCTGATGTTGATGAGCAATCCCACCACATGGACGTATATTTCCACCATTACCGCGTCACAAGTCTTCCAAGCCTGCGTGTCGTTCTGATCGATATGTTGAGGCTGCCTCTCGGGGAGCCCCACACTGGCCATCGCCTCGTTCCCGTCAACTTGGACGGTTTGCATTCCTTCGAAAGAAAAAAACCTGTCGCATTCTAAAACATGCGTGAAAAGATTTTATGCACTATTGCGATGCATCGTCTCGGTTTGGGGACTGCTTAACACGCGCCGTATGTCTCCGGACACAAATAGCTGGAAGCCATTCACTATGTTGGACTCCGCAACCAGAGCAACGACGCCATCCGTATGACATCCCAATGTATCGCCAGACGCTGCATAAGTCCTACCGGAGATTCTAGCTCCAAGGGGGGATAGGTAGGGTGGAGCAACGGTGAGATTCGACGCCTGCCTTGGACCGGGGACCGCCTCTAACCGCAGCACCACCTCGCCTCGCGGTTCAAAACCTAGCGGAGCACGAACCTCTGCGACATGTTCTGTAGTAGGTTCCACTGCTCAACAATAGCGCTGTCGGGGTTCTCCACCCAATTGTTCTAGCAGATTGATATGGCGGCAGCCATACAGTAGAGTACCTGGACCTGCCTTTTGCACTCTGCTTGCCCGAATTACTCCCGGTATGCGAAATATCAGGTTGAGGCAATTCAAGGAAGTCCCCATGCCTCAGAGGCTGATTCTGACATCGGCGAGCACGTCGGCAAGGCAGAGATGGTCGCTTGTTTTCAAGGAGCTGGAAACATGTCCCGTCAGTTGCCGACATGCCTTTCTGGTCATGGAAACAGTAGGTGTATCGAATTTATACTCGGGCCACACGCATGAACCCAGCGCATCCTCAACAGCGTGTACAGCGGGGTCGAAGAACACTGGCTGGCGCGCGTGCTGTGCTGCGTCGAAAAGTCTGGACGCTGGGTCCTGTGTACAGGCGTATAACGGGATGCGGCTGTTTCCATGTAAGGGACCGCGAAACGGCGTATTGGGTCGATTAGGATGGGCTCTACCAGCGAAGAATGAAAGCCGTGGCTGGTGTCTAGGCATTGGAAACGGGGCTTCTTCAACTTCGGCTGGGTGCGTAGGACAGTCTCCACCGATGCGATAGCAGCCACGGAACCAGTCAGAACATTAGATGACTGTCTATTGTAAAATCCAATCATAAGCCGTGACACCTCTCGACCTGAAAAATACGCTATTTTATTGGCTTCGTTGACGGCACATTCCAAGGCAAACATAAACCCCGTCTCCGTGGCTCATTTCGTCTCCATAAGATGACCCCGAGCAGCCACGAGCTTGATAACATCGGCGAGGGAAAGGGCACCGGACCGGACACAACAAGTGCCGTAAGCTCGCCCAGGCTATAACTGATGACGGCGGTCGGACGTGCCTCAGCGCCTAACCAGCACCGCGCGCAGACGTACTGAACGGCATAAACACAACATTGCAGCTTTATAATTTCTTCGACAGCTTTCGTCTAAAATATGGCTGCGAGAAGCCCGTCATATCCGAGACTTCGGAGCTCAGCATCACAGGCGTCGATATAATGCCAGAAAAGAGGGAGGTTCTTGTAGAGTAATCTAGGAAGGGCAACTCTATCGCTGGTTTAGCCGCTGGATACAAGCATAATCGGCTTGACAGCGTCGGCGGTCGTTGGAAACTCGGATATGTCCGTGGAGCTGAGTGACTTGAGCTGAAACCCAGCATCATGGATACTGTCCGCCTTGATGGCGGCATAAAATTCCTGGCGCTGTCTCCGCTGGCTTAAAGTGAAAGCAACCTCAGCAACACGGGATTCTAATGCGGCCGTTTTCCGTTCCAGATCTAGTCCGAGGACTTTGGTGTTCTCGTTTAGGCTGGCCTTCGATGCGGCAGTTATCAGAGAAGGGAAAGATTTTTGGTGACGATTGAGAGGACTCTTCGCCCTCGCCATGCTGCCCAAATCCAGACTCCGGTGGATTGCAACACAATAATGCGGCGTCGGATCCAGCTGCACCGTAGCCTTCACCAAACCCGCACAGAATGTGACATTCCAGGGGCGCAATGTTCGATTGATCGCAATGCTTTCACCTTCTGGAGATGTGATTTTAGGGTTGAGTGTGGGAAAGGGTTAACATGGCTAGAAGCTTTAGCAAACCAACAACCCCGGCAGCTGGCTCACAGTGACCAATTTCACCCCTGATTGGACCGACATGTAGAGGCACGCTGCGCTGGCGTCCACTATTAGTGACACTTAAACCTCCAAACACGGATACAATGCTCTCCATTATCAGTGGATCGCTAACCTGCGTTCCAGTCCCATACGCCACCACGTAAGTGACCCGGTCGTTGCGCACACCTGCTTGCTTGAGCACCGACCTATATAGGGCCTTCTGAGCAGCGGGATCAGGAACTGTGATTGATGAGGAAATCCCTCCCTGGTTAGTGACAATGCCAGCGATCACCCCCCGAATGTGGTCACCATCTTTTACTGCATCTTCAAGCGTCTTGAGGACCACAACTCCAGCACCATGAGCCCGGCAGTATCCATCAACGGACATATCAAATGGCTTGCACTGACCAGTAGGACTAAGCAAGCCGGCCTTGGCGAGGTAGTTGTTCCACCCGTCATGATATTCACACCGCGGCGATTGCCATGCGGCACTCTCCCATCTGGACAGCTTTGCAAGCCGTGTTGAACATTTCAGACGGTCCTGACTATCCGTAAGCGTGGCCGATGCGACCGCAAAGGAAGGCCGGGATAGTTACTATAGATGTGTACACCGTCGGGGCATGTCCGTTGGTATTATCCATGTACTCTGCCAATACAAAGCCAATGAAGCAGCGAATGTTGTCGCCCATTGCGCGTTGATGCGACGCCAAGTAGCCGGCATCCTCTAGAGCCTTAAATGAAAGCTCAAACATCACGCGCTGTTGAGGGTCCTTTTTGGCGGCTTTTGCGAGCGTTGACAGCGAAGAACGCGTGGTAGACTCGCTTGACATCATCAATAAAGTTCCGTAGAAGGTGCGCCTCTGTGTAAGACTGCCACTTTGCAAGGCACTATAGCTTCCAGGCAGGTTGAATCGGTCAGTGGAGAGGTCCTGGACACAGTCCTTGCCTTGGACAAGAAGGTCTCACAACTGATCCATATCGTTGGCTCCCGGTAGGCAACAAGATGCCCCAACTATGGCTATGGCATCATCACGAAGCTTTGGAAAATGTTCGATGCCATCAATCGGTAACTGTTCTGGCTCCTTGCGCCTGACTGGTTCCAGCATGAAGTCCTTAGCATAGGTCTGGTGAGTTTGAGACGTGTTCGATGAAACGGAGTCATGGCAACGCAGTCGGCCCAGCCAAGAATAGCAAAATTGTGTTCGACACGGTGCGTTTGCGCATCATTATCATCATAAGCAGCCTTTCCTCTCTGTTCACTCGGCTATAACGCGAGTTTATCTTAAAGTGTCGTCTCTCTTCCTCGGTTTTTCCCGGTCTCGCGTGAGACCGACCAATACACCACATCCAAATCCATCAACCAGATTCATCGACCAATCATCCATACAACCGATCAATCAGACCCCTGCTGCCTGTGTCGTCTTTCAACCTTGCAGGAAATTTCCTATCACCGCCATCATCCACATCAGGACACCTAGTACCAAAGGTTTGCCTTGATATGTCTTGTCTCCATTCCACCTCTTTCTCTTACCTCTCCTCCTTTTGCCCCTCCTCCTGCTCCTCACCCGCCGTTGCGAGGTCCACCCAAATACCGGCTACCTTCGTTCTGCTATGTGCTCTGCAAACTTGTTTTTATTCTTGGAATTGACAGTGACTGACTGGCCTGACTTGCGGATTGATCACATATACATCTGCACACACACATAAAAACAGGAGTATTGCATGTTAGGCTAGCTACCACCACGCTGGCTCTGGTGGCCGTCAGGAGTCTTGAGCCTTGCTTGCAAAGGTATTGCCCACGCTTACCACTTGGAGATGTCGGTGGGCTTGAATTCCGACGTCATGTAACTCCACGTTCTCTTACCTTCTTATTCTGCGGTGCGGTGGGACTGGGTGACCTCTCTTCAGGAAGTCTTCCTATATAACTCTACGGTTAAAGTTTGGTATGCACGCTGCCTGGACCCCGTATCACATCGCTGCTCCGTACCGTCGTCTAGGCCTCCTCCTCCTCTTGGCCCCTAATGACAACCCTGGAGGTTTCCTATATATGTATGCCCTATGGCTACAAGGCATGAGGGTTTTTTGTGTGATGGCTGTTCTAGGCGGCCGGATATGCATTTCGAATATTTCGAGCCTCGCCAACTTTTCGCCTTCTCACGCTACCGCGCCCATTAGTTGACCTTTCTGTCACGTAAGCTTCTATTTCCTACTACTACCACCTCCTGCTACATGCATTATGTCTGCATATGTTGTGGTCAACCTTCTTATGCCTTACGAGGTCCGTCTAACGAGCCGACTTTACAGTGTCAACAAGATTTTCATTCCTTCCGGTCCTCCCATCGGATGGATTGAAAGAGTGCAGAAGGGTCAACGCTCGACAAATATATTCCATTATCTGCTGACATCAGGTTCTAATAGTAATAGTCACGCAACCCATTAGTATATTAGTAAAGTCAAACCACCTCTAATCATGCCACACTGGCTTGGAATAAGGACTAATGGCTACCACATCCGGCAATACCCTGTACCCACTCTGGATATTGCCTTAGCTACGTCTGTGATTTCCTGGCACTCGCCTGTGCTGGTGGTTTCGGCCTCGCTAACCTGACCAATTACCGTACAATAAATAGACCGGGCTTTTGCCTCGACCGACCGATATACTACTACTGCTTTTCAACCGACCCACCTCGCGCACTACCGATTTTTCTATACACGAGATCAATGTATGCTGTCCATCTTGCACGACCGGCCATGTGTAGTTATGCCTGCTCTTTGCCCTGATGTGTTTATTCCTCATTCATCCTGCCTTCCTGGGGTGGTAACCAAGTCTAATTATTTACCATCACTACGGCATATGGGCACCTCATCACATGTCTTGTGCAGCTTGTTTCTGGCTTGGTTTGGAAGAATACTATCAAGATCGCCTTCGCCCAATCAATTTGCTGTCCACTTTGATACCTGCTATTTACGACGTTGCCATCGCATCCTCGCTGCCGCATCATCTTCGAGGACAACTTTAAGTTCGACAGCCACTGACAGAAGTCACATATCACCTCGTCTGTAGTCTGCACTAGTAGCAACAACCTCCAGCAACATGGCCGCATCCTCCACCCTTGCATATTCTAAAGCCGCCGCATCCAACACACAATATTGCACTCCAACTTTCCTGTTTGTCTTGTTTAGGAACGCTTCTCCGACGCCGACACTGAACCCTCCCTAATCAATAACGTATCGTGTTCCTAACCTCCACTTCTTGCATTTTATGCGACAGGCCATCTCCTCGCCCACAACGCCACACTGTGCCTCTTCAAAAAGTTGTCTCAAGAACACCTCATCAATCATATCAACAAGGTGAACAACGACACTGGGCTCCTCCTATGAACCGTCTTCTGCAACGCAACTTCCTCTTTGGCGAAAATTCTTCCCACAGCCCCCAGGCTCAGCGCCTTTAAAGTCAGTGTCATCTAACCCAAAACCCCTTAATAGTATTCGCAGTGTATTTCCAGTCAAACTGGACCCGGAACTCTTTGGCTGGAAATACATAGAGGTAAGTCACAATGTTTTCTCATCTCATAACCCCGCCAGCGTATGCCTCTGATTAGTATAAGAAAACTCTCAATAACGTGCTTGCTTGATCCACATATCGGTTTGGCCTACTGACTGTGATTCTAGCCAACACAGCTATACCATGAGACAGAACTTTCCCCCCCCCTTCTAATATCATTATGCCCGCGGAGCTAGCTGCCTTAGTATTCGCCTGTCCATACCTTCCGAGCATTGACCAATACTATACCTCTTCCATGAGGAAGGGGAACCATTCAGGGTCTCATTCTTTGCTGCGACACTTTCTGCATGGCTAACTCGTGGTCATTCCCTTAGAAGCCTCAGCCTCCTCCAGCCACCCGGCCAGACTTAGCATCACCGTTTCTGCTCGTGAGTTTCCGGGTAGTTTGGGTCTCCCAAACTTCGTTTCATATTGCGGAGTAGGTTACGATCACCCGGATCCTTCTTGTCTTATCCGTCTTACAGATATCGCAACTATCAGCAAATTTAAATTCATCACAACCCAGCAGCAGATCGTGAGGCTATCAAGGATAGTATCCGAACATATGCCCACCGATCATGCAAGGGCTGTATTGTGAGGCAACGTCGTTTCGAATAACCCAGCTCCCATTTCCTGCCCCAAGCCAAGCAAGAATTTCCTCTTTGGAGAGTTATCTATGCTCGCTATAACTACCTTTCGCCTTTCACAGCTACAGTTGTGGTCATTTAAAGTGCAGATTGGATGGTGAGCCGTTACAATGATCAGTGCGTCTCGCCTATCAATGCTGCTAAGCATTTCATCATGGCGGAGCGACGACAACGACGATAACGAGAATGGCAGCGACGTGGACAGTCATGCTAGCATTGTCGCTGATGTAGCAGGCTAGATCTCGTGTTGGAGGCTGACTAGCTTCGTCCCTGCCCCTGAATTTAATCAGAAGCTGTCGTTGCTGCTGCTATCATCAATATACTGCATCCGGTGAGTCCCATGTGACTTGTCCATATGGCACCTCTCAAGTAGGCAGAGCAGTGTCACTGGTGGTCAACGACACACAGTGATCCCCTTGTCATCATTAATGCTGTCGATAACGAGCAGATCTGACAACCCCCTGAGCAGGTTTACAGGCCTCTGACCTGCCCCTGCCAGAATGCCGGGTGAGGTAGGCATGGTTATAGGATGCCACAGCTCTGCTCCAAAGAGTCCTTATCTGTAGGATGGTGAGGTTTCTCGACAAATTTATTAGCATAGCAGATCTCTTAATGTCGGACTCTTTTAGCAGATTATGCTAATTCAACCGGCCGCCTCGTGCTTTTTAAGTGTAGCACATGTAGCTTAATAACGTCTCTTACTACTAGCTTTTAGTATCACTGCGGTTTTATATATTATTCTAGCTTTTCTAGTGCTACGGCTTTTATAGTGCTACGGCTTTTAATATAACGGCTTTTAATGTTACTACGGCTTTTAGTGTCATTGCGGCTTTTAGTGTCATCACGGCTTTTGTGGTGTCACGGCTTTTAGTGTCATCACGGCTTTTAGTGTCATCACGGCTTTTGTGGTGTCACGGCTTTTGTGGTGTCACGGCTTTTGTGGTGTCACGGCTTTTAGTGTCGCCACGGCTTTTAGTGTCGCCACGGCTTTTAGTGTCGCCACGGCTTTTAGTGTCGCCACGGCTTTTGTGGTGTCACGGCTTTTGGTGTCGCTACGGCTTTTGTGGTGCCACGGCTTTTGTATCAGCGTGGGGATGCAGCAAGGTCCTGACTACCCTCAGCAGCTCATTAGACATTTTAACCAGGTAACACCTGCTCGGCTGCTCAGTTGACCGTATTACCCCATCCTTGTTTATCTTCCGCCAGCATTATTCATAGTCATTTCCCAACATCATTGCTTACCCCGCTATTGCTGCTGCGTCCATACTTTAGTGACAACATGCGGGACTTGAGCGTATCGAGGACGAGGAGGTGTAGTTGGAAGAAGATGAACCTAGAGACAGTTTCTTTAACGGCTGTGTCGTCAGATCTGACGACCATGTGCGACAATCTACTGCGGAAAGGGTTACCGACGACACGTCCTTGACAGCGAGCAGGAGCCGTTGCTATAAAGGTAGCTTCAAGCCTCTCTCACTCTACCGGCACACTAGGAGGAAGCTGAATGAAAGCGACTACATGCGCAACAAGTACTCCCCAGAAACTAAAAGACAATTCTCTACACCGACAGGCACGATTCTTCGTACGTAATTTGGTGTACAATCTGGCGGCCAGTACTGACGCGAAGACTTGGGTTCATCGAGAAGGTCCTAAGGATCAAGGATGCGGATCAATACTGGAACCAATCTTATTTTTATACCATCGGCACCGTCTGCATCGTTCTGCATCTGTTCTGGGCTGGGGGACTGGCGAAGATAGCAGGGCCAAGCAGGGCGCCGGGAAAAGGCAGTGTCTGATTGCCTTCTAGTGCAACTTCCGGTTCCCCTTTCCAGAGGGCAAATAACAGGAGGAACATGAACAACGTCGTATTTGATAGTAATGTTAAGAAGGAATATGTGGCGCCCACAATCCCTTGTAATGACTTCCCCAGGAACACCACCAAAGACACTAACAGACTTCCACACACACACACACACACACACACACACACACACACAATCACCATCGCAAAAGGGCCGGATGTGGTTAAGGGGCGAGTCCGACGAGAGGCCGGTATGGCGTACCCGAGTTCCCAGAGGTCCAACCCGGGATTTTTACGATCCTCTAGCGAGGGGGAGCTTTAGCAACCGGAGCGTCACCTAGAAGATGTTGATATTGAGTTTCAATCGAGATTGAATCGATTGGTGATTGATGTTACTGCGAAGATAGGCGGCCCGGGTATGCCCCACTATGTCAAGATGCAACCAATCAACTTGTGTAGAGAGGCTCTTGGGGGGCCCCCCGGGTCAGAAGATTGCCTGGGGAGTCATTTCAGAGGAATGGTGGCGCCCAAGCCTAGCTAGCCTGCGATGTGATCGTGACTTTGTAGTCTATATGTCGTAGTGTGAGATTAATTCGCTTTCCTAAGGGGTTTCATTTCCAGTCTAAATCAACAAGGAGAGGGGACTTAGGTACTCTTCCATTATTCCAGCATCCTTCCTCTTCTCACCGACCAAGGCCCTGCAACCATCCCTGGAGGAGCTAACAATTTTGCTCACATCATCATAGAACGTCCTACCCACCTCTACGTGACTCACGTTATGTTACTCAAGTTATAGACCATCTAGGTGTGCAGCATCCGCCGGCAGGTAATGCTAGCGTCGCAGTGTGGGTTTGGTTGCTCATCCCATTACTATGTCGACACCGGCTACTCCTCTGTCCGAGCTCCTCCATCATAAAATATCTCAAGACTAAACGCATCTAGGCGATTCGAAGATAATATATATGTAATACGTGTTGGAAGTTGTCATAGTCGTCAGATTATATAACCAAAGGCGAGGATGTTGACTGTTTGCCCTGTCAAGCGCCTTAAGAACGGCTAGCGATACTGTCTCTGGTGCACAAACTAGTCACGTCTGCGTATAGGATAGAAAGACTTACACTCAGACACAGTAGATACAGGTTCACGGGTCGGATGTTCTCTTGGTCTTGCAATAAGTGTGGATAGTCTGTCTATCGACTCTAAAGGCATATGGACCGTCGCACAACGACTTGGGTAATGGAGGCCTCAATAGCGTTTCGATATATAACGTGTCGAAAAGCCCACCATCTCCAACCTATGATTTCTTGTAATGCACGTGTGAATGGTCTGGAGTTATGGCCCGGTGCCTAGTGCGTGATTTGCGAGATATATATTTGTCGATACTACTTGCTCCAGCCTGGACCTATACCTGTGAGTACAGAGGGACATGTTGACGAAGATCCCAGAGTTCAAATGCTCGACGGAGTTAGGGACGGGGCACCTGGGGAATTTACACATATGAACGTGCTCCATAATAGAGTTGTTGTTTGAGGAGCCTTGGGATGAATAACTGATCTCTATTGAATCACTACGCCTTGAATAACAAGGCTTGCACTAATTGCATTTGCGAACTTGCCCACTTCCACTATCCTCCACAAGTCTTTGGTACTTACTCTATATTGCGTTCGGAACTTAGCACCCAACGGAGGTACTGATTAAATACAGGATAATTTAGGGGTAAGTTGCATCAATGATGTGCCGCTCCGTCAACCTCGCTAAACAATCACTCGTATAGGTATAAAACAAGGCCACCCAGAAATACAGTATAACACGAAGATACATGTTTTCTGTAGAAACAACTAAAATTCGAGAGGGGTAATGATCGTTATAACTTTTCAAACGTTACTCTAGTGTTTCTGGCTGTTCACCTTGGGGGTCCTGTGACATAGATCTAGGTGGGCTAAGGTTGACGAGCTCGACTGAACGAAGTCCGCCAAGTTTTTTGCAGCCTTATAACCGACCAACTAACATACTATATTTAGCAGCCGGTCAAGCCTGAGTAGGACGCTCCAGCGACTAGTCTTACTGCTACAGGCATAGGACTTATCCCAGCAAATGCAAATGTAGGTCCTTACAGTACCTGTGGTCAGAGCGTGGTCAGAGATCGTCGCGTGACTTTACCTCCTCTCACTTACATGTATCATCTACCAGTTTACTAGAACAATATCAAGAGGTAGTACACTACAATGAACAAGGAAGTGCCGACCCATATGGTGTAGGATATATAGAGCTCCAACGCTGAGCTGGGTGGTGAGAGTATCCCTGCAACACAGCGGAAGGGAGTCTGGAAGCAGGCAGATCATATCCTTACCCATCAGTGCTGATAATTATCGTGCTGCCATCTCACTTTAAGTACTCCAAAAGATGATTGTGCCGCTTTTTCAAGTTTTGCAGCCGCCGCGATGCGGGCCAGGGCCGCAACGAAAAAAGCCGCAGCAGACTTAGTGAGTATTGAGTTCTTGTTGCGCTGGGTTGCCGTTGCCGTGCGCCATAGCATTCCTTACGTTGTTCATCGCGTTGCGAACGGTCAACAGCGACGATTCTGAGCACCTTGGTAGTGTTGTCTATAGTACAGCTAATTGTGTAAGGACTGGGCCCTTCTCTTGTATGCTCCCTCGGATAGTTTAGAATGAACACAATTCAATTCAACTTATTCGATATACCCTCATACGTTCGCTCTGGTGCTCAAAACGCATCAGTTCTGTCAATCGAAGAGATGAGTACAGTCTCGCGTCCGTACCGAAAATAGCTCTGAGGAACAATCTTCTGAAACACGGGCCTACAAAGACTATAGACAGCCAGCTACTTAAGTCTCTGTCCGGATCCTTTTTATATGGCACGGCAGCTCGATGCCGATGTTCATCGTAACCGAGGAAACATTGTTTGCGGGAGTAATTGGTTTCAAATGTCTCTTGCGAGTCGTACACCCAAGTCCATTTATATTTCGGGCCCATCATAACGCCTCAACAAGTATTAGATGTGAGAGCATCTCTGCTTCCGTTGGGGCAATACTTACTTCCACTGGGTCTCTCTGGTTACTCCCAAGGTCTGGCTGCTTTAATTGCCTCTGGTCTTGTGTATCTGAGCCTGGACAAAGTGTCAGACCATCAAGGTCTTTTTTTTTTTTTTGGACTCTTAGACTCAGAATTCGCTTTGGAGGAAGCTGATTGTCCGCCTCGCACGCATGTAGAGGTGCCGCTCCCAGAAGCACTGACTCTGAGATGATTTGCGTCACCGCTAGCTCTACAAAACCAGAAGCCCTCAGAAAGCCCTCAGTATTAAATTCGCTGGGTGGTCAGGAAGTCCGACCGGGAATGCAGAAGAAGATTTTATGCTGATCCTATAGTAACGAATAACTGATATTATCTTCAGTGGTAGTATCAACATCATTGCAAACATCACTCCTAATCGTGGAAGTGCGAGCCACGTTCCTAAGAGAGAGAGAAGCAAAAGAAGCGCAAGACTACTATAACTGGCCTTGTGGACAGCTACTGAGAGACGTTGTATGTCTCCTCACCGCTGAAGCGCCCGGCATGGTAATACACCATGCTGAGCAAGCAATACCAAAGGTGGCTGAATCTCACATACATCTTCCTACCCATCATAGCTCTTCCGGGCCGCCATCCCTTCGATATCCCACTCCAGGATTCTATCAAGGGGGTTGAGGCCGCTTTCGACGGCTAGGATGTCTCAGGGGTTAGGAGGTTCTGAATCACTCTATGCGAGTCCTTCAACATCGAGCAATGCCTAAAAGTACGTCTTCCGGGAGGCTGTGCATCCTACCGCTCGTTTTCTCTTGGTCGTGTCCTTGTTTGTAGTCCGGCTGGAGATAGAACTTAGAATGGAATGAGAACGACATCCTGAGCTGAAATTGTGTGGCGTGGATGCGCGGTTGAGCCTTCATCGTGGCGATGGTAATCTCCTCTCCACCTTTACATCGACGGTCTGTCAAGCGGCGCAAGCTGTCATTTCATGCACGCACGGGACGATGATTTCCTAGTCAAATAAGATTGAGGACAAGACAGCGCTAGAATACCAGTTCCAGCTCGGGGCTCGCTGCACATGCTTGGGGAAAACGTCGGAGCCTTGGAGATGATACGCAGGCGGACTATAAAGAGGGTAGAAAGCTCTAGATAATGAAATACATATGAAGCACACCAGAATCGCAATCACACACTCATATGGTTAAATGAAGTATGCCGGCCCGTCGTGATGCGTCGTTGACGACTTAATCCTGACGATCCAATCCAATCTCCTACACTGGATGATCTCTTGCAACGACTTATCGTGATCGTTGCTAGATTTCGAGCGACGCGTACTGAGCTTTGGAGTGCAGGAACCGTTGTCATAGTTTTCAAGAGGACACATAAGCCCCTCGCCCTCGGCATCATTAGTAGGTGGTAGCCCATTCACATAGGCGAACACAAGCCACCACTTGCCGAACGTCCGGATTAGCGAGTCTTTCACGTTGATAGTCACTATCATATCCGGTACTGTGTAGCCTTTACATTCGTCCACGGTCATACACGCCGGATCTAACAAGAACACGTCGATAAATCTGTCTCCACCGCCCATCCCAACTTCCCGCTGCCGTTTCCAGACTCGGGCTTATCTGTTTCGCCTTCACCCTCTCCATTTCCCGGTGGATTGAAGATCCAGCTCCTAATAATCCTGAACAATTGAGCTTATTAATACTCTCTAAATACCAGGCCGTTCTGTTACTTCGGACCTACTTGCGCCTTCGGAGCCGTACGTGTAAGCTATACATCCCTAAGTTTGAAAACCCCTCAGATCTCCTTGGTCCCGCTTCTTCTTTTTTAGTCTATCCCTATACTATGCTCACTTCGACCTCGTTTCCTCCTACCTGTTGGTCAACAAAGCATTGCGTGTACGCGCATACATACATATACCTACCTACAGGGAAAAGGATAATACTCGTCGGAAATCTTAGACGTCGCCGTTAAAGAGTTTCCTCCGGAAGCCGCACATCGAGCTGCGCTGTAATTATGAACACAGCACGACACAGTACAACACTCTCGTCAGCCGCCTTGGCTATGGCTATGTGGGGACGTGAGCCTTGACCAATCCTTTGGGAAGCAAAGGGAATCGTCCACGGTTCACAATTAGAGATACTGATAGGCCAAGTGTCGACCTCATAAGACTCCACAGAGACTGTGGATTCGAATCTCCTTTGTCTGGTGATGCACACTGCCTTAGACACCCTTTTTGCACCGCTGCTCCCCACACCGTCTCGGCCTCCTCTTTGGCCTGTAATGACACCGTGGAGATGTCCTTGCCTTACCTACCTGCTTGGTTGGTATAGCTACGATGGTCAAGGGCCTCTTTGGCATCATGGGCTGCTTCCTTTACGGCTGGGCCGTCCTCGTGTACACCTGTGCACCTTTGCCTTCCAGATCGACATCAACCTTGGCCTCGGCCCAATCTCTGGGACTATATTGCCCTCTGCTCTGCTCCAGCCCACTCGTCATATCCCAACCTCGCCCCCCAGGTTTACCCTGGTCCCTTCTCTCCTCTTCCCTGTCATTCCCTTCCGCACTCGTTCAATTCCTCTCGCCCGTCTTACTTATGCTCATGCTTGTACCCTCGTCACCCCTATCCCCTTGAGCTTACCATATTGCAGCCCTCACCCCCCCCCCTCCAAATCACTCGCCGAGGCCGCTCAACGTCTCGATCAATAACCAATGCTTGCTTCCCTTCACTCATACGA
Source organism: Cytospora piceicola (assembly GCA_023375675.1). Lineage (NCBI taxonomy): Eukaryota > Fungi > Ascomycota > Sordariomycetes > Diaporthales > Cytosporaceae > Cytospora > Cytospora piceicola. The sequence goes on from JALQBC010000068.1 coordinate 46,013, forward strand.
CGTCAGGTCTTGTCCCTGTGTTCCATACTTCAAGGCTGCTGCTGTACTTGATCACTTTCTTCTTCGGCGCGTTTTGCGGGTGAGACAACCCATTCCCAGTCGGTTGTCCCAATCGACGTTGTCTGGCTGACTGTAAAAGACAACTAGTACAGATTGCTTTACCAAAAGTTTCATACCTTCCAGGTGTCTCTTTACACGCGTTTACTTTTTCCGCTTGCGCTGCCTGCACTAACACTACCATCAGGCTTTTCGACAGGCTCATCTCTACCTGTAATTCACAACCTTCAAGGCGGAGTAAGTAGTAACCTTCTAATTTATGACCGATTCCATCTTCTTTCCTTGTCCTGCCCAGTAGCTCGTTGTCTGTCAGATAAAATGTCATAAGCTAATTACCCGTGGGCCCCACCCTGACGCTGTGCTACCCACTACATGCTGCGCCCGTAGTAGGTGCTAAAATCAGTCCGCAGCTAAAATTAATCTATATTTTAAACTCTTTAGATTTATATAAGGAATATATTAAATTTCTATATTAGACTACTTAAAACTAATATCTTTACAGGTTATATTCGGACTATATTAAGAAACTATTATATATAATATAATTAAAAGCGATAAAAGCGACGATATATAAAAGTGTTTAAAATTAATTAGATTATAGCTAGTTAAGGTTATTATTTTTATCGCCTTAAGGTTATCGCCTTAACTACTTAAGCTATACTATATTACTTTATTAATAACTTTTTTAAGTTATTTTAAAACTTTCTATACTTATATTATATACTAATAACTTTTTTATTTTTCCGACTATTATATTAAGCTATCTTTTCGATTTAAAGCTATTATAACCGGTTAAATAAGTAGTAACGACTTTAATAGTTATAAGTCGATAGGTATTATAAACACTTCGGTATTTCCTTTACCTTTACTTTAATCTGCCTTACTATTAGCCTTAAATACCGTAAGCTTTAAATAGCTATTACCTACTTTAATCGTAAAGCTATTATTAAACGCTAAAATAGTATTTAAAGCTAATTTATTAACAGGTAATTAGTTATATAAAAGCCGTAATAAACCTTTTTTATACTTATTAAGATTAGTATTTAAAGATAAAAAGATATAATTATTTTTTACTATAAATATATCTTTAGCTGTTATATATTATAGAATATCTGTTTAAGCAGTTAGTATTATAAATATAGCCGGTATTTATAAATTTAGTTTATCGTTATTTTATATAGCTTTACCTGCCGGCTATAGATTTAAGTAATAGTATTAAAGCTATCGCTGTTTTATAACCTTTACGCTGTTTAGTTTCTTTTTAACGTTATATTAAATCTTATTAAAGTCTTGTTTTTTCTTTATTTTATATTTATAGGCTTACTTAGCCTATTACTAGTCTATTATAACCGTTGTTTTTATAATTTTCTAAGCTTCGATAGCTTATATCTTTATCTTTATTATAATACCTTTTTACTTAATTTTATTAACTATAATAAAGTTTATAATATTACCTTCTAGCTTTATTTATAACCTTTTCTTTTTATTTTATATATTTTTAAGCCGCGTTTACTTATTCTTTTCGTTAGCGTTTAGTTTCCCTTTAAAATATATAAATTCTAAAGCTATATAAGCTAGATCTTATACGATACGGCGTATAGTAAAGCTTATCTAATAGATATATTAATATATTAAACGCTCGGCATTATAAAGGGCACGCCGGTTACGTTCGGTAGAAAGGTTAAGTAAAAGGTTAAAGTAGGTAGGTTAATTCGAACTAAACTATTTTTAAAGTATTTCGGTAAGAATAATACTACAATTAAAAAGCTAAAGGCTATTTTCTAAAAAGCCGGTTATAATATAAAAGGCTATAAATACCGAGTTTATTATAAGCTATACTATAGTTAATAAATACCTAATTTACGTAATTTTTCGCGCTTTTTCTATATACTTAGAAGGCCTTATAAATAAAGTTATTATAAGTAAATATAAGGTTATCTTTATAAACCTTTTCTTATAAAACCTATTAGTATTATACCTTTAACTACTAAAAAACGCTTATATTTATCGGCTATAATAAGTATATTAAATAAAAAGGTAAGAAAATAACTAGTATATTAAACTATAGATAATAGTTTAAAATAGTAATATTATAATACCTTAAAAAGCTATCGATAAAAAAGTATCGTTAAACCTTAGCCTCGCTTATATATAAGCCGTTACTTATTTATATAAAATTATTTTTTTACTATTAGTTAAACGTAAAGTCGAAATTAATACCGAACTAAGCTTAAAGAATAATATTATAGCTTTTAAAGTAAGTATAATAAAGAAAAGAATATATATTAAAATAACGTACTTAGTTTATTATATAACCTACGTTCGAAAAGCCGGTATCGCTTTTAATAAACCTAATATCTTTATCTAAACTAAATTTAACTTAATAAAGATTCGGTTATTACTTAAAGATATAAAACGTAAAGATAGTATTACTTATAACGTTACCGTAGCCGATTAAAGTTATAGACTTACGATTATTAGAATTATATACTTTAGCTATTTTAGCCTGTTTTATTTTAATCGTTATAATAACTATACGGCTAACTATAATAGCGATACGGTTACTATACTTATTAACGTTTTATACGCTTAATAAGGTAAGGTTATATTTATCCCGGGCCGTATTTACTATATCGAAAAACCTGTTAATATTATAAATAGCTAGTTTAAAACCCTTTTAAGTAATCTTAAAAGGTTTAATAATAGCTATATAAAGTTTAAAGTAATCGTTTAACTACTATAAGAACTAATAGCTATTAATAGCAGGTTAGCCGTATAAGGTATACGCGTAGTTAGTAACGCCGATAACTATACTTTTAAAGGCGGGAAAGCTACTTTAGCTTAGCTAAAGTATATACTTTATAATAGCTTTATCTTTTTATTTATTAAAAACTAAAAAACGGTTAACAGGCCGGCTAAAAAGATATAGCTTACCGTACTAACGTAAAAACTATAAATATTTTCGAATAATACTTTTATTGTAAGGTGTTTAACGCGTATAGGCTTAAATAAAGGTTCGTAATAGCTTTTATAGCTTTAAATCTCGGTAAGGTTTAAGCTTATACTACTAACGTTTTTCTTATATAGTAAAATTAGCCTATTACTTTTTATATTAAACGTCTTTATTATATTAAATATCTAAGTATATATATACAGCCTTAGCGTAAAGCGAAGGTAAAAAGACGTTATTCTAGTTAAGATATAATTAAGCTATTATAGTAAAAAAAAAAAAAGTTTAATAAAAGGTTAGTATAAATATCTAATAATAGTCCGCGTTTAATAAGAATTAGATACGTTAAGGCGCGACGTACTTATAGTATACTAATAAATTTAATAAACAGGCTTAAGTTTAAAATACAGATTAATTTTAGCTACAGACTGATTTTAACACCTACTACGGGCGCAGCACGTAGTGGGCAGCACAGCGTTAGGGTAGGGCCCACGGGTAGATATTAGATTCAGATTTTTGCAAGTCTCCCATTTAATCATCCTCGGTTTCAGTCCCGTAGAGCCCTCAGCTCTAAATTAACCCAGCCGTCTCTTCTCAGGGACTTTGCTTTACCCCACTCGAACTGACCAAGTCAAGGCCACAACCTTCACGCATGAGGTTGCACTAGCAGAGAAGAAAGCTCCCAGGATTTTATTCCCAGCTGATTTACTACATCTACAACGTTGCTGACCTTACTGTTTCACAGGCTCTATAAAGAGAACGAAAGATCGCCGATGGGTTTAGCTGACTACCACCACCTGGCTGTGAGGCGTGTAAAGTCTTGAGCCCTACTTGCAGGGAATCACCTACGGTCGGTTACAGGGATGCTGTAGAGTTGAGCTCTAACCTCATATAACTCCACGGTCTTTTTGGGTTCGGACTCTGATCTGATAATGCCCGCTGTCCTGGACCCCGGATCGCCTGCGCTCCTCAATATCCCGGCTTCCTTAGTGGCCCGCGATGATAATGTTGGAGATTTTCTACGCCCTGTAGCCACGATTGATAAGGGCCTGGTGAATGATAGGTTCTACGAGCGGCTGGGCGGATATTGATATGATGCTCTCCTCATCGGCAGTGATCGGCCGTGAAAAATATACATAACTGTGATAAGACCGACCAGACGACCTATCAAATAGGTCTCAGTAGCAGTATGTATCGCTAACGGGCTCTACTGACAGCATCAGGAATTAATCAAGAAAGAACACGGGGAAACATAGAAGTTCAGGCCCCAAGCCAACACGGGGAAACATAGAAGTTCAGGCCCCAAGCCAACACGGGGAAACGGTATCAGCCACAGAAATACCGATCAACGGCTACCAGAGGAACAACTTACACAGAACCCATAGAACTCGAGACGGCGTATCGAAACACAATGTTGAACGATCATGACTCAGATTGCTCAAAAACGGATTATTTCCATCGCTTCCGACAAGAGCTCTCAGACAAGAGAATGACACAAGAGACCTTCAAGACGAAGAGGACAAAACATCAGACAACATAGAAGACGAACCAGCAGAAGAATCCGTTCAAGGAAACAAAAGAAGAACATCGAACGCTGAGAGCCAAAGCAACACACAGGTACAGTGGGAGAAGCTAACCTACACCCAGAACCTTATATTAACAGAGCCGTGTCGATTGCCTCTGACATGTAGATAGCACGAACCGCCATCGCAGGATACCATTGCTACGTTGACCGAGTCCAGGGACTATACGGACAATCAAGACCAAGAAGGCCCCTATATGCAACACAACGCTCGGAATACGTACATAGCATACTTACGGCAACAATCAACGGACGACAATCCCGCGCAATTGGACAGTGACACACAAGGAAACTACGTCTCTCTAAGAACCAACAAAAGAGTCAGAGTACCATGGCATTAATGGAAACAAATCTAGAGACTCATTACAGTGTAAGGACAAGGAGTCGTTTATGGAAAAGATGTAATATACATAGAGACTGATTATCTACCAGTCCTAATCTGAGGACGGACGACATTTGTTTCCTTTGACATCATAGATACAGAGAGCATTACGAAATGATTTCCATAGCTATAAGCCGAAAGTCCCCCAGTTCAATTGGACTGCTGGCCAGATGTACTGAGACAACGCTGTAGGCCGGAAGAAGATTGTGTTCAGGAAGGCGGGAAAAGAGATCCAGTCACCGAGGACAGCCTGAGAAGACGGCGCTCAGACGGACTCAGTAGAATATCCAAGAGAGAAATAGACATGCCCTTTCAGACAACGGAGAAGGATTTAGCTATACTCCGGACCTCAGACATAGGCGAGAGCAGATCAGAAGAGGAAAGCTAATAGACCGAACATAAAGATAAGCTAATATACTATAACAACGGACAAGGGTTTCTGCTATAAGTTTAGTGCCTTATAATTAGACTTCTCCTCTAGTAAGCTGCCCCTCTTATATACTATTCCTACTCTCTTTACCCTTTTTATTCTCTATGAATTTATGTGCTCTACGAGTTTTCCGTTCTCCACGACTTTTTACTCTCCACGATTTTATATACTCCACGATTTTTCTGTTCTCCACGACTTTTTGTTTCCCACGACTTTCTGTTCTCCACGACTTTCTGTTCTCCACGACTTTCATAGACTTCTCTGTTCAGCGTTAACAACATCGTCACCTACGAGCTCCACCTCTATCCCCAGCTTCCCTTCTGTAGATCGGCCTCGCGCAAATAGCTCTCGAGCTAAAAACACCTACTACAGCTATATAAGAAGAAGACTCAGCCGTGACCCATGTCTGCTTTATGTTTGTATCTGTCTCTCACCCCTCCCCCCTCATTATTCCTCGTTACTACTACTCAAAGAAGCAACATGCCTATTAATCACCGCCTTGGACAGTCCTGAGCATCGTGGATCTTTTGCCTACGTAGTAACATCAGGGATGCTCGCCGGTCGCCTTCGCCTACGCCTGTATCACCACCGAAGCTGCTACTCCAAGAAGTCTATACCGACCTCTTCTTCGACGATCGCCTTCTTTATTCTACACTTCCTTCTTCGACAATTGACCAGCCAGCACGATAACTAGGCTCGTAGCATCGCCTCTCTGTATCCAGCTATCTACTAACCATGACCAGGAGCTTCGCAGCGAGGCAGTAGACGATATAGAGTTGGCTGCGCGGAGGATGGTAGCAGAGTCAGACGTAAGGATTTTTTTCCAGAGATCGTGCCTTTACTAGATTGCACCTAAGGTAGCTAGCTAATACAATCCGCTGTCTTTCGTGTCGAGCAGGAAACAAGGGTGAGGGGTTGTGTTACATTGCAGAGCAGGAGCTTCTGAGAAACTAGATGACAGGGACAGCGCTATTTATAAATAATGCGATATGATATCCCATGGGATATGCCGGTGCAGGTTACCTAACCCATAATTATGTCGTAACTTCGATACTTCGACCTTCGGCCTCTAGCACGGCGGTTAGTCCGCCGTGTGCAAGCATTCCGTGCGGTATATGGATGGAATATGTATGACACTACTTGCTCAAATTTGCTGGACGTTGACCGCGATATTGTAACAGTAAGACCGCCGTGAAACCTATTCACTATATTCCATTTCTTCAGTAGCTGTTCTCTAGTGGACTTCATACTTCACCCAGAGCCCTGGACCGTATGCCAGTGCCGACTCCGGCAACTGGCTTCACAAACAATATATGAGAGGAGTGTGGCGCAACTACGTCGTTAGACTTGGACGACGTGGATGATGAGGCCATGTAGACGTTTGGCCTGAGGTTAAAACCGTCCGTCAGGTCACGGATCGGTGCTTGAGCGGCTTATCGATGTTATCCTTCTCTTTAAGCCGCGCTAAAGTGGAAGTTCAGATGTGCGCCGGGCAGCGTGAGGGAGAGAGAGATATATAGAAGGACCAGCAATGACAGGGAGACGGTGGTGAGGTTCAGGCCGGCTTGTTTGACAGTCACGAGCGAAGAACAGACACGAGGAACAGACACGAGGGGCATAACATCACATATCACAGGAGACACGTTGAGAATCATACTTTCAATACTTGATGATTGATAATGATCAAGACAACCAGCTACACTAGAAGCCCACACACACACACACTCACACGTCTCTGCACTAGCTGATCGACCACCCAAATGGGGTCCCCCATGTATGAGTGGAATTTCCACAGGCTGCACCACGAGGAGTTTGCAGAGTCCTGATTTCGCAACCCGCCCCGATGCGACTTGATCTAGCCATTGTTCTTTGCGAGAAGTACCAGAGAATCAGGACCCGACCTGTCGAAACTCGCTTGCGCCACGAACTCCCGGGGTCTCCCGCTCATGCATGGTACATCCAGCAGCAGAGAGAGTTCGGCCGTCCGGCCTGGGTCAGAAGGGTTCACCCGGGAGCCTTTCGCCAGAGATCAGCAACAAGGCGGACTACTACCTCTGTATACCTTCTGCCATGTGGCTTGGGAACAGTTGGCAGGCCGCGGCGCTGTGCCTTATCGAAAAGGCTTGGACGCCGAAGCATCGGCCCCATCACTGACAACAACAACAACAACAATCGTATAATCATCAGCAGAAGGACCAGCATCATCACAGCAGAGGATCAAACAAACACAGAAAAAAAATATGTTACTGAGTGCAAATCGGCATGGTCTCCCCGATGGAGAGAATCGTTCGGTCGGCCGTTCGTCGTTTGTCGTTCGTCGTCGTCGGGATTTGTAGTCCTGACTTCGTTCGAGAGCTTTCGAACTAAACTTGGATGTGAAGTCAAGCCAAGTCAAGTCAGGTCAGTATGAACCACGTGTTGAACATGACCACTGGCCATGACACCTTTGCAGCACTGCCTTGAAAAAAGAAAGCAAAAGACACACATACACACACATACACACAAGAACACACACCCAGAAAGAGAAAACAACGCGGAATATCGCAGAAATATTGCAGAACAGAAGGGGGATAAAATCACCACCGCCACAGAAACTGGCAAAACAACACTGCAGATGGCGGTATAGTCGTGGGCTCCAGCTGCACTATAGCCGACGTCGTCACGTCGTAATGGAGTTGAGGGATGGTTGCGTGCGTGGTGCGTGGAAGGAGAAAGACTGGTAGACACCAACGGTGACCGTTGCTCTCGCTGTCACCGTCACCGTCACCGTCACCGTCACCGTCACCGTGATATGGTGAGCAGTAACATGGACGGTAAGATATAACCTAGGTACTTGGCTGTCCTTCTCTGCTTGGGGGCCACCTGAGCAGTCTTTTTAGGATCGAGGCGACTATCCGTTTGTTCGTTTCCCAGTAAGTCTGTGACTGCCGCCATTCCAAGGTCCTTCTGAGCTCTCGGTGCCCGTATGTGGCGGTCACTGTGCAAGCCGCCAGTCTCTCTGCTTGTCCGTCTTCCTTGTGTGATATGGTGATGTTGAAGTACACACAATAAAGTGAAGTACACGTGACAGTGGTTGGTGGAGGGAATCTGGACCATGTACTGTAAGTACAATACATACGTAGGCACTTAGGTGCTCACTCATAGGGGGTTCTAATTATTCCTTGGGGGTTAGCGGCCCTGGTTTCCCTGGTTTCCAGGGCTCAAAGCCCCTAGATCGACGCTGATTCAGGGCCTAAACCCACTAACAACCTTGGAAGGGGGCTACTTGCCCCAGCCAGCGCACGGACCACATGTTGCCTTTGCCTGTTTCAAGTTCTCGTTTTGTTGGTTCAGTCGTTTGTCCGTTTTGTTCGAGGAGACAGACAACACAGAGATGCACAAGCCGAACATTGAGAATGGTGGGGTGTGATCTACTACCATTCCCCTGACCTGCAATATCATCAAACAGAGTCACGACGAGACTCGATATGCCCGCATCAAACAAGGAGGCGACGCCGGCCGAAGCCACCGCCGTCCAGGCAAACAAGCGCGAGGGCGACAACGGTGGAGCGGACAGCGCAGGTGGACATGGTATGTGTTATATTTTTCCCCTTGACTGGCTTTTTCGTCCTTGCGTTTCCTCCTTACACATACTCCTTATACATACACACGACCATCAGCTAACCACCGGGGCCACAGACGCAGACGCGGTAGCCACTATCGAAGGCACTTCTCACTCGAACTCGGCCAGACCCAAGCGCGCAGCTGCTGGCTTGGGCAACACAGCTCCCCCAGATATGGTCGACATGGAACACAGCGGTGACATGCAACACAACGCCGACGTGGGGAGGAACCGCCTCGCTGAGGGAGAGAACGCTTCGGACGAGAGCAACGCTGTCGGCGACAAGGGCAACGAACCGCACGGAAGAAAGCAGCACAAGTCCGTGAGCAAGAGGCGTGTCTACACTATCGAGTCTCTCCGGGCTGTCCGTCGCGCCAACGACTGGACACACGATGCCGAGTCTTACCAGGTCGCAGTGAAGTGGCGCGGATACCCAGACCCTACCTGGGAGCGTCTCGAGACCCTCAGCAACGACAGGTTCATTTTGCACACGATTCTGAAGCACATCACGGCGCCCGAGGGTGCGACCGAAGGGGCACTCATCACGTGTGATGCACAGCCTGCTGACGAGGCGGAGGGCACGGTTGCGCGTCTTGATTTCTGATCTCCTTGCATGTCTTCTGGCAGTGTGTTGAAAAGCTGCCTGTCGTTGCTGTTTACCACAGTGAACAGGAAATGGAATGAGGTGTTCCGATAACAAGCAATTCGGACAATTCCTACAGGTATGAAAACAACGTTGAACAACTGGTCTGGGTCATGCTTCTGTAAATCAATATTTGCAGGAAAATAACCATCATACCTATCGATTTGAGAGGATCGGGCTCCAAAGAGCCCCAGACAGTCCTGACTTGCTCCCGTCAAGGGGAAGGAGAATATGCCCACCTGCTGAACGCTCCAGACAACATCCCCATCCCCACAATCCAAGTGTCGGCGACATCTACTCGTCGAGTCTAAGTAGACATCATGTACCGCTTGTCAACTGCAAGCCCCCAGTGGAAGTACCATTGTCTCTGCTCTGGTCACCGTCCCTCTTTTCTGACATGCCACCATTTCACGGGATTGCTCCACCACTCGTCCCTAGTTATTCACTCACTTGAACCCGGGCGCTGGAGAAACCCACTCCGTACGGAAGGCTGAAACTCCTGATGCACGCCCATACCCGTCCAGACGAATCACTCGCACTGTTCCATAGATCTAGTCAGCACTTTCCATGCTGGGGCTCGAACCACGCGACGCCCATGATTTTCCCCATTCTCGCGGACACAAATGAAGCCAGCAGAAAGCCACATTTTGACCGGCTCCTATAACAACGACGAAGATATATGCACGAGCACAGTTCCCTCACGCACGTCGACAACTACGTCTCTCCTGCACCGACCGACATCTCTTCGATCACCGGGAGACGGCAAGCTGACCTGTCAGTCAAATGTCCTCAAGGATGGCCCTCCGCGAGACCCGGTACCCGGAGGAGGAGCCCTAGCTACCTCGCCACCTTTCCCTGGCGACGCTTCTTGGCGGATGCATGATAGACAAGGTAATGCCGTAGAGTACCACGGACGCTTCAAGCACGACAAGCAATCTTGGCGAGGCCTGCCGGTGTGGACAACCCAAGATGGCAGGGGGATATTTCGTCCACTGCCGCCTGCTATGGCACGACACAATACATCCCCATCCCCTGCCTAGGTGAAGCCCGGAAGGCTTCCATCTGCCTTCCTCGCAGGGAAAGAAGGATGGCTTGCACTTCAGCAACCTGATCTCCACACACAACAACGCACGCGTCATTCATGTAACCAGCCCGGTGCCCCCGAGAACGTCGCCGGCGTGCAGGTGAGAACGGACGGCATCACAGGAGACACCACCGGGCAGCTCCCGCCGACGGATGCGTGGCAGACTTGCCAGAGTGTGTGGCCTCATACGAGGGAACGCCACTCCGCCGACATATCTCTCATTCACATCAAGCGTGAGCCCATCCAAATGACGCCTCGGGTCTTTCAGCAACGACGGCACCGACATCGGGGCATTTATCGTCGTCTGTTAGGTTGCCTGTCGCTTTTGGCGCCTTCATCTTCGCCCTCCCTCCCTGGGCCTATCCTATCAGCTGCAACATCACCACTCGCTCCTCGTCGTCGTCCTCCTCGGACATGTTGCCTCAATCCTTGCTCTGTGCTTTTCCCTTTCCCCTCCTTTTTCTTCTCCCCCTTTCATCTCGTCTTCTCCCGCCTTCAAGACGTCTGCATCCCCCTTCTACCTATGCATGTCCGTGGCTTTCGAGACCTTGGACCACTAGTCGAACGTCGCGCTACTCATAGCCTCGACCTTTTCGTGGAAGTCTCCCATGACAAGGACCCTCATGGTTCGTGAGGCGGGGCGGGGAAGCATTCGCCTCAGCTGCTGCAGATTGATGTTGACTTCTCCTTCTCCTCTCTCTTCCACCAGATCGGGCATCATAGCCGTGACCGTGACCTGGGTTATCATCATCATTACCATCACAGTTTCACCAGCCTCCTCCACCTCTGCCCTCCGCCACAAGGTTGTCTAGCCCTCTAGCCAGATCCTTCCACATCCCGTTTACATGTAGCACGCCGTCCAACACCTTGATCACGACTTCATCCTGCCCTTTGAGGCCTGTCGGCTGGAGCTCTGATAGGTTGGTGGTCAAGGTCAATGGGCTCGCCAGTATCCTCGACCCTTCGCTATCCTCTTCTGTCTTCTAATGTTGTTTCTGTTTTTGTTGTTTTTGTTTCGTCCTTGTGACCGCGATGTTTTGCGTAGCTGTAATCCGCCCAGGTCGGGTCGTTCTTTTCTTGATTATCCGCGTCCTCCTCTTTCTCCTTAGGAGGCACCTCTTGTCTTCTGCTGCTGCTTTGCTGCTGCTTTGCTGCTGCTCCTCCTAAGTACATGGCCCCCTCTCGATAGCTTCGTAGAGCCTTCCTGCCCCTATAACCTAGGTTATCGAAATCCTTATTATAGTATCGAGAACTAAGGTACCCTCATTGGTACCACTAATATCAAAACCACTTTCACACCCGACCGCGGCACGACTTCGCGAGGGATTATCGTTTTACTTTCGACTGAAGCCAATGGCCTTTTCCTCGTCAAAAGACTATACTCTCGACCCTACAGCTTGATCATAAGTCTGTCCCTCACGCGGAGCCTGCCACTGATACATTTTCCCTTGCGATGGTGATGGTGATGGTGATGGGAAGAGACGGCGGCTGAATCCCGATATAGCTGGCCGAGCTGCCTAACACCCAAATTTGTATGGGAGGTAGCTTGGCCTTTTGTGCAGCTATATGAGCGGGTTGCCGGCGCACGGCTATCTGGGGGCGACTTTTAGATTTGACGGGCTGTATGTGGCCCGTGAGAAAATATTACCGAAATGGTGCCCCGCTGCTATGATCAATTCCATTTCACACGTATATAGATTTAATGATTGTAGATACATGTATTTGATCGTATCCGTAATGCCCTCACCCCTACTCAAGTGCTGGCTAGCAACTGGAGGTGGGGAAGGCGGGAGGATGCTTGGTAGACACGCACAGCGCCTGCTGCTCGATCCGTTCTCGTCCTAATTTTCCTCTCTCTCCCCACATGCAGTTGTCTCGTACGTAGTATGATAGATGCAGCACCAGGCTTGCTATCCATCTACATAATTATACCCCTGGTTCCAGATCAGACCCGGCAGGACACCCGAATCGCTTCCTTCGTCTTCCTCTTGATCCTCTTGTTAATTTTGCACTTCTTGTTCTGCTCCTCGTACTAAACAACTCTCGTGTGTTTTGTATATGTTTCGTGTCCGGGGTCCTCTGAGCCTGCCCGACCCCAGACGCAGTCGTCAAATATGATGAGAATCTCTCTGTCTCTTTCTCCCTCTGCTTTCAACAGACTGCCAAGGCCAGAACAGCAGAGCAAATCATAGCATAAGATCCTGAAAACGAAACTTTCCATATATGAGGAGGAAGCTCTCTAAATGGAGGCGTCTGCGACAACTCCAGATCACAAACAGCGGGAGACAGAAGGCATAAGACGAGCAAAGGGGGAGAGGGAGTGGCTTGGTCTCCAGCCTCCTCCCCCCTCCAGCTTGTGGAATCTCCTCCTGTGACTTAGCTGGAAGGCCAGGAGTTCGTGAGCCCCTAATAGAAACCCTTCATTCACTCATGTTAATGATATTTTCTGGTGATGTTTGTCATAGTGTGACCCTCTCCGTGCGACTTCAGTGGTGCTGTGCTGTGCTCTCTCTGGCAAACTTATTTGGATACATCCGTGTCCGTGTGTGTGTGTGTGCGCGCCTATCCCCTTGTGCGTCGTCGTTTCTGAATATGGGGAGCATGTTCATAACCGGTTACGCGCTCGCAGAGTCTAAAGACGCAAATAAGGATGTTTAGGCCTGTAAAATATCAACGAGTAGCAGTAAAAGCATTTCTCTTATCTTCTCTCTCTCCTCCACTTGCCCTCCCCCTCTGCGCCTGGCTTTTCCATCCTCTCAACCAGTGTGGTCTCAAGGTGCGAGTGACGATACTGATGAATGGTGCTGGTGGCAACATAAAAATGTGTTGCTTTCCGTTCGAAAAGCCATCGAGTGGCTGGTTGTAATTCTCAAGGTGCCAAGAAAGGGCTTTGGGTGTAGCGGCTGCGGATTTGGGACTCGGTGGGATTGGTGGACTTGTGGCGACACTTTACTGTGCACTACTTCCAAGCGAGAGTCATCTTGGGGCCAAGTTTTTTTTCCATGGCTTCCTAATGCTGTCCTCTTACGAGGTGGGTCGGGAGGTATGCTCGTACCGCCTTCACTTCAATTATCGTTACTAAGATGATCGGGAGCAGCAGCAGTAGCAGCAATAGCAGAGTGAGCTTGATGATGTTGATGATGTCGATGATGCGAGAATTCTGCACATCAGCAATCTGAAGGGTCGATTATTTTTACTATTTCTCAAGCCCTTGGTCATCAGTATCCCAAAGATGGCTGCCGGGGAGATGATAAGAGTTGTATATTTCCTCAAGGGTTACTAGCTTTGGAACTTCAAAGATAGGTTCATGGCCAAGTGATCGTTGCACTAAAGTAAGAGGAAGAAAAATGGAATCTGGTCATTACCCTCTCTCGCTCTCTCTCCGCAAATACCTATAATATTGCCATGCTGGTTTTGGTTCCCTGAAAGCCTGAGAGACTAATTTTGAGTGATCAAATTAGAGGCAGGTTCCGGCTAGAGGAAGAGCTTATATCTATATCGCCTCGTTGCTGAGAAGCACAAGATATGATTCTCTTGTCTCGAAAAGCTATCGAGACTTTGCTTTTTCTTGGGCTTTGGAAGCAGCAGAGACAGCAGCGAAATTGCACAACTCGTCGAGATGCATCTTCAAAAAGCTGCTAGAGTGCTCCGAGGGTGAGAGCACTTGAATGTGTCTGTAATGATGATGCCCCATCACCACCACTATCATCATGTGACGACTTATCAACCAATTGAAAAATATACAAGAGACTTTCCAGCACAGCCTGAGACCGAAAAGGCGCAGCGCCAACGAAGAGGCGGAGCAGGGTATCACTTGCGGGAGTGGCCGTCGATATAGCTATGCGGCATCTCCTTATCGTGGGCCTGGGCTGAAGGTGAAGGTGAAGGTGAAGGTGAATGTGGATTGGAACACAAATGTGATCGTGAAGATGGAGGTGAAGGAGGTAATGGCAAGTAATCTTAGAGGCGGTATATGTTACATAATCTGGGTTTCTTTGGATTCCTCGCCAGATTCAACTACAAAGGCCCAATTGAGTGTCTGTTATAGACGGTGGATTGATCTGACGGCGCTGTCTCGCTCGGCACACGGAGCTTGGAACGCAACGGAGCTCAGCCGTGTGGATTGTCTAGTACTAAGAGTGGACGCCAATCTAACTCCTCGTACGGCTCTTGGCATGTGTACAAGAAAGGGTGTGCAAACGCAGCCGGTCCTGGCACTTGACAACCGGTCGTCTATTTTGGCCTAGCAAAGCTCTTATGGCTAAAGTGGAAACCTTCTTATATACTTAGTTATTGGCGTCGGGATGTGATGCTTTCCGACAGATGGATAGAATAATAATACTATTGTGTACACCCTGTCGTGTCTCCCAGGTCTCAAATATGTGGCATAGTTGCAGCTGTTGCGTTAAAGTGTCTGTTGTCAATTGAATAATGCTTGTGTCCGCCTTCGAGCAGCAGATTTAAGTGTCAAAAGAATACACATGACATAACTTAAGGACGACATTTAAGCCCCGACAAGACCATTCAATTAGGCTAAAACTATGATTGTAAGTTGAGCTAGTTAGTCTATAATATTAATTGGTTTAGAATTTCATTTGCAGTCCTGTAACCTAAACATTACTTTCCTTATATTAGACCGGCAGAACAGATTAAACACAGGCTACGGCTTTTTACTATGTTACGTTTTTTTTACTGTGCTACGGCTTTTTACTATGTTATGGCTTTTTGCTGTGTTACGGCTTCTTACTGTGCCACGGTGTTTTTTTGCTGTGCCACGGCTTTTTGCTGTGCCACGGCTTTTTGCTGTGCCACGGCTTTTTGCTGTGCCACGGCTTTTTGCTGTGCCACGGCTTTTTGCTGTGCCACGGCTTTTTGTCGTGTCACGGTTTTTTTGCTGTGCCACGGCTTTTTACTATGCCACGGTGTTTTTTTGCTGTGCCACGGCTTTTTACTGTGTCACGGTCTTTTTGTTGTACCACGGCTTTTTATCGTGTCACGGTTTTTTTTGCTGTGCCACGGCTTTTTACTATGCCACGGTGTTTTTTTGCTGTGCCACGGCTTTTTACTGTGTCACGGTTTTTTTGTTGTACCACGGCTTTTTGTCGTGTCACGGTTTTTCTGCCGTGCCACGGTGTTTTTTTGCTGTGCCACGGCTTTTTGCTGTGCCACGGCTTTTTACGTGTCACGGCTAGCCATCCCCGGCACAGTCCCCGTACTCGTCTCCCATCCCGAGTGCGTACCGGACCGTCAACCAGATACTCCTAGATAAGTTCCTGGTCAGGTAGAGAATACGAAGACTGGATTGTGAAGGCCACGCAGACGCACAAGCACAAACACCAACCCCATCACCATCTGCCACGAGGCAGAACAACCATAGCGGCTAGAGCGGCCAGAGTTGCCCGAGTTGCCCGATTTCCCCGCAGATCGGACTGCTGATCAGAGTCGAGGGCAACAACATCCCATCTCAAGCCGACATGTTCGACGAAGAAGGGGATAAGACGAGGCAAGATCATTTCAAGTCCTCGACGATGAAGATAATGAAGCTAGAGGAGCAGGAGGTGATGATGGTGGGGGAGAAAGACAAGGCATGCTCAGCGGTGGGTACAGAGCAGGTAGTAGGCGCGGACATGCAGACAAGGACGAAGGGGAGTAAGGCGGCCAAGGGGGCTCTCCCTCTCCTTCTTCAAATCCTTCTCCATCTTCATCTCCATCTTCATCTCCACCTCCCTCTCCCCAATTCAACCTAAGAAGCGGAGCGGCGGCGGTAACGGCAGCAGCAGAAGCAGCAGCAATGTCGAAGTCCAAAATGTACCAGTCCCAAATGCACCAGTCCTGAATGTACCAGTCTTGAATGTACCAGTCCTGAATGTACTAGTCCTGAATGTGACAGTTCCTAAATGTGGCAGTTGAACCCAATGTGACAATCGATATGACGGTCCTAGTGTAGCCGTTGAATCCAATCGTGGCAGTCCTGATAAATGTGGCAGTTGACTCGCAGCATGAGGAGATGCATGCTATGCTCCACTTGCATGCGCCTGGTGTCACTTTCGGTCCTAGCCCTATCATTACTACTCTGATAATAGGGACCAGATTTCGGCCGCATCCTCCTCCTCGGAATGATATCAATCCTGCTTCCCCTCGTAACTCAAGAAAATAATACAGAATACGAGGAAGGCTCTTAGGTCACATATAGGCGTAAGTAACAGTAATAGTAACAGTAACAGTACACTGTACCGTAGGGCTAGGCGGGTGCACCACCTGTAGTCCATAAATCCCCTGGCGGGTCTTAACCCCTATACAAGCCTGCCTTAACCAAGATCACGACCTGCATATCCCAAATGTTTCCAGATTGTCGTCACCACCTCCTCCTCCCCACTCCCAGTATTGCCTGTGTCCCCGCGGTCGACGATCCAAGGTTTACGATGCTAACGTCGACGTGGAACGCGATAAGGATGCGGTCGAGGAAGCCGAACACGATGGGGACGAACGAGTCGGCAACAGTAGCTTGGACGAGCTCATCCTACAGATCAAAGATCTCTGCCACGACACGCGCCATAACGAAGGCAACATAGCAAAAGGCGAGAAGCGGCATGTCAAGTCTTATATTTCCGAGCGCAGCGGCGTGCCTGTAACAAAACCAGACGGCGTAGAAGAGGCAGAGGCAGAGGAAGACGTCGATAGAGACGGAGACAGGGATGCAAAGGATACTGCCAGCATCGCGAACACCAACACCACGGTCGCGACAACCACCTTCGCCGCTTACCTCCTTAGCCATTCCGACCTCAGCCATGCTATCCTCATGATCGTCCTCTGGGCGGAGTGCAGACAGAATATCGAACAGTCCCCGAACTCCTACTCCAGGCCGGTCAGAACCTCCGAAGACTCAGTCTGCCCGACGTCGCCTTTCTCGGACTGTTCTTGGGCACCTCCCTGTTGGACTCGAGACGGGCCCTTGACAAATTCCTCAAGCTCAAGAGAAAGATCAAGGCAGACCTGAAAGCAAGTAAGCTGAAGAAGAGGAGGAGGAGGAGGAGGGCAGTGCTGATGGTAGTAAGAAGAAGAACAAGATGAAGAAGATCAACAGAAACCAGAACAAGGCGGGGAGCAAAACACCGCTTACTGCAGTCAAATGACTATGCCTTCTAGGTCATCTTGCTTTTCCAATTGATTGTAAGCCATCCTCGACAGTTCAGTGAGTAGTGTGCAAAGGTTTGATCGGGTTGCCACGGTTGATTTGCACATGTAGTCGAAAGGTACCTAGGTATGTCTGCTCCGCTCCGGGCACCTCCGGATGCGCACGGCTTTGGTTCCGCTTCGGCCTCGCTTTTGCCCGGAGCCATCTCCGGGATGTTACAAAAGAAATGTAACATTCTCACCCACCGACTACGGGCTCTCAGAGTCTGTTGCTCCCACACATTACCTTTCGTCTTACCGGACCTACTTTATGCGATCGACACTATCTGTCTGGGACTCATGCAAACTTGTTCTATGACTCATATCCCTCTGATAGCAATTCCGGCCCGATGTACATTTCCACGAGATTTGTTTCCGGCTGCTTTCAACGCTCCACATATCTCCACCAAGTCTCCAGTGCCGCTGCACATGTGGCCTGGTACACTCGAACGGCTACGGTACCTGCTGGGGAAGTCTTGTTCATGTCTAGAGTTTCTGCACATCTGTCCACGGATCTTACTTCCCGACTTGGGGCTTCCATACGAGGGAAGCATAACCATAACGGCCAGAAGGGCATTATGAATAGCAGTCTGCTGGCGTCATGGGTGACCCAACCTCTCACGCTGGTACTGAACTCACAATTTGAGACCTTGACAGACATGTGGAAGATATGGTCTACAAATAAAGTGGCGAGACTGTAGACAATAAATCGAGGAAAATGTATTCTGATTCGAAAACAAGCATCAGATACCTATACATCAGGTACCTATACATCAGTTGTAGAACAATACTAGCAATAATTACATCCAATCCCCCTTCTACCTATCTCGCAAGCTGACTGGGCTTCCCCAGGCTGTCTTCATGTCTCTTGCAGGATATGATGGGCGTACCAGGGCTGGAACACCTCTCGCGACCACCGGGCGAGCCGCTGCAGCCCGTAGACTATACTATAGATACCGCGAATAGTGCGCGTCGTCCCAAACTGTGTGTCTGCCCATAGCGTCGTGCAGGATCCGTCCCGAGTTGTAGCAGCGAAGGACCAGTCGTGGCCCGAGACGATAATGGCCGGTAGGAACGGCAGATTAGAGATGGCGTCCTGGGCCAAATGCGTAGCTCTGGCCTGCTCCTGGGCCAGGCTGGTAGTCGACCTGGGGCTTGATGTCTTCTGCAAGTCTCCATCCTGGATGCGCTCGAGATGGACGCGGTAGAGAAGATTGGCGAGCTGTTTCCACTGGGAGGCCTGCCACACGCCCATCTGAAGCTGGGCCTCCTCGTCGCCGCCGCTCCGACCAGGTTTCTTAGTCTCGATGGATACGGCGATAGGGGTGAACTGCAGTGGGGCGAAGTCAGTGTGGTTGATAGACCCAAGAGGGCTGGAGAGACAGAGGTGCTTGATGCGCCGTAGTGGGTCTATATGTGGCCCATTGCCGCCGTCGGTGGGGGACAAGGCCAGTGTCAAGACATAGTCAATCATCTTGCTTGGTGCTGGACTGTTTGGGCGGTATTCGTTGATAATCCTGGCAGTCGTGCAGGGGACAAAGTCAAGTCCCAGTGGTGTGTCTTTGTTCCCATCGTTTTCACCGTTGCTGCCATCCTCATCCCCATCACCACCACCATCATCCCCATCCGTACCATCATCGCCGTCGTCCAGGAAGCAGCGAGTGGCCATGGCGAGCTTGAGGAGGGGGGCATGGACGGTACAGTTCCACCCATGCTCTGAGTACATGGCGTCCTGGGCATGCACAGCATCTCGGAAGATAGTCTTCACCTGACGTAGAGTGGGCGTGGGGCCCAGGCGGTCGCGCGTGTCGGCGTCGGCGTCGGCAGCATAAGCCCATTGGGGGAGTACAGACGTTGAAGGTAGCCTTGTGCCTCTGCCAGTACCAGTACCAGTACCAGTCTCCAGGAACGGGCTTTTCGACACGACGCCCACGCCGGAGAGGACTTCGGCCATCTCTTGACTGAATCTCTTGAGCCGGGAAGGAAGGCCTCTTGTCTCGGCGGTGAGAGACCGCACCTCGACGCGGTCTGAGTCGGCGATACGTAAAGCATTCAGGCGCCTACGTGGGTACGATGCTCCGGACGTAGATGCAGATGTAGTGGATGCCGAGGATTCTGATAGCGATTGACCTCGGCCTAGACTGCTGGCCTCGTGTGATGTTTTTCTTCTTGACGATGGAGATGATGGAATCTGTCCGTGACTGTGACTGAGACCGGGTCCGGGTCCGGGTCCGGGTCCGGGACCTTGACTTGGCCCCTTGGCCGGCGTCCTTGGTTTTCGTGGTCTGGGATGGGGTCGAGGCGTGGTGTCGATATCCTCCCGGCGGTGATGGTCATGATGAAGGGCGAGCTCGTCATCGCTTGCTACCAGAGAAGGTGTGACGGGAGGATTCTCGACCTGGTCAGAAAGGTTGTCACTGCCGAGCCTGCGACGCTTTGATCTGGGCTGTGGTCCTTCTTGTGGTTCAAGCTGGCCTCGTTGGTCCATGACGGCTTCGGGACGGGAGGATGAGGATAATGGAGGAGTAGGGGGGATGGGGTGTAGGCGTGGGCGATGGCGATGGCGTGGGCGAGGGCGTGGGCATGGGCGTAGGTGCCTTTGCCTGCTTGGATCTGGATGGAAATCGAGATCTACAGGGACATGAACATGGACGGGGACGGTGGCGGAGACGGGGATGGGCAGTTGAGAAAGCCAGTGCAGGATATGGTGGTCGCTGTGTTTATACGCTGGGCTGGCCATAGGAGGTCGATGTCGATGTCGATGTCGATGTCGATGTCGATGTCGATGTCGATGTCGATAGTCTCGTGTGGTGGCGTCTCTGGAGGGATACGCGTTATGCATACTGAGGATGCTTTCAGGTACGCGTAGTCGCGTGATGAATACGGGAATTACTGGTTGTTGTTGATTTCTTACGTAATTGCGTTGCCAGAGTGATGTGGCTAAATATAGGTTTATAGTGTACTGTGTACCTTGGTACTTACACAGTAGAATGTGGAGGTCCAGCTTAGTCATGCTGCAGTTCCCGTCACTTCCCCGTACTTAGTAAGCTGTCTGTGGCGCACTTGTGGCGCATCTGTGGCGCCGGAAAAACCTCAGCCATCACAGGTACGTACCTGGGCGCATGTCTACGATCCATGGATCTCAGCGATGTACCTCGACAATTTCTGAAAATACATCCAATTGAATTAAGCAGACCGCAAAAGACTCAGGTCCCGTAAACAAAATCTGCGTAACACCGTTCTAGGTCTCTTTTGGCCAAGATAGGCATTGCATGTTGATCTAGGCGGCCTGATACCGTGCAGCCGGCCTCATTAGATCTGGAATATCACCACCACGACGTCTCGTATGGGGACCTGATAAATATGGAGAGATTTACCGGGGAGACAGTAGATTGCCTACACAGTTCTCAATGGACGAGTAAGGTCCTCAGGTACCTGGCTGCTGACATCTGGGTAAACTTTTAGTTTTGATACCTAGGTAGCCTTCTTATGCTATGAGGAACAGTCGCACGGAGAAGAACACTATATGAAAAAGCGATATCAGATGCAGGAAGGAATCTATGAGTCTATGGCTTTTCTTTGGCCATTCATTCGATGAGTTTTGTGGTGACCAGCATATGTGCACATATCGAATGGAGCGGACATGATCGACACGTGTATAAGTAAGTGACTAGAGGAACCTGCTGCTGTGTGCATGCTGTGCAGAGATTCCAGGTGTCAAGAAAACTAAATCACAAGCTGTTTTACTAGTGACCACTGGGCCAAACTTTGGTCCCTATCTTTGGGTCGTTGTCATCCTCTTCTTTCCAAGCTCACTCCAGATTTGTGCGGCCTTTCGCTCCGTTCCAAGGTTGCATCAGGAACTGACGGTGTGGTGAACCGGTTCTTGAATTAATATTGTAAGACAATCAATATCAACGGCAGAGCCAGAGCCGGAAACGGAAACATATCGGGGCAATCATACTGATCAATCAAATGGGAAAAGTTCAAAAATAAAAATAAATAAAAGGGTCCCATGGTTCAAGGTTCCAATGTTGTTTCGGGCAAAAAGGGCAGTCGAGTCTGCCAGTCTGCCAGTTGATTGACACCTGGATCGCGGGGCAGTGGCAGTAGGTAGTAGTGGGTAGTGGGTACTGTGTAGTGGGTAGTGGGTAGCGGGTAGTGGGGTAATCTCAGCTGCAGGCTGCAGCCATCTTTAATCTTTAATCTTTAATCCTTTCAAACTCCACAGAACATCATCACCATCAGCACCATCAGCACCATCAGCACCATCCTTATTATCAATATCATCATCATTATCAGCAGCAGTAGCAATAGCAGAAGAATTTCCTCTCTCCTGTATTTATTTCCCTCCACATCCCTCGGCTCATCATGTCATGCGAGACATCTGGATTGATCATCTTGACGCGTCTCTCCTTCAACTTTGAACTGTTTCTCACGGGCCCCCAGCGCCTTTCTTCTTGGATACATCAAGTCAATCAATTCAGTTCGATTCATCCTCAATAAATCTACAAATCAAAAAATCATCCAATCCCATTTCCTCTTTCCCGTCTTCAACCTTTTGCTGTCCCAAGCCATTGTGAGTGTCAACTGGTTACTTGGTCGGTATCAGGCCCAATACTCTCCCCCGTGCCTAACGAACCATAGAGATGACTGGCTGACTGGCTTGAGTTGCAGGTTGATCACACATCTGATTATCCTCTCCTCCCCTTCATCTCAGACTTAGTCATGCCGCACATCGAGCTGCGTCACCTTCGTCACCTACACATACACATACACATACATGACCATCGCCCCGGCTGGTGGCCGTGTGGAGTGGAGTCTTGAGCCTTGCTTGCAAGGAGCCGCCCGCAGCAACCATTTGGAGACGTCGGTGGACTTGGGTGACTTCATTCTCCCCATGTAACTCCACGTTCTCTGCAGCAGTCTTGACTCCGCTATCGACTGCACGCTGCCTACGACCCTGGATCGTACCCTACCGCTGCTCCCCACACCGTCCAGGCCTCCTCCTTCCTGGCCCACTATGATCAAGTGGAGGTAAGTCCTATGCCCTGTGGCTACGACGGATGAGGGCATGTTGCGTGATGGCTGTTCCAGGCGGCTGGGCCGCGGAAGTTTACCTGATAAACACCAGCAATCAACAAGACAACGACAACAACACCGACCTCCGCCGCTACTTGCAACCTCGCCATCTCCCGCCACCAACACACAACACCATACACCATACACCATATACCTAGCATCATCTCAGGCCTCGCTACCTGATAATCAGGTTTTAGTTCTTGAGATTCTATCTTCCTCCTGCATCTCCTTCGGGCTGCTTGGAATTTGCTGATCCTCTCTCTCCACTTAGCCATAGTTGCCAAGATGTCTCTCGTCACCATCGTCACCTTCGGCACCATCTTCGTCACGCCTCACTATTCAGATCTGTGCCGCCTTCATGGCTCGTCTGCTACCTTGTGCACCACGCTTCGTCGCCCGCACACCATCACGCCGCCTCGAGCCGATCAACAGGTCCAAGTTCTCCCTCCCCACAACCCTCTCTTCCCCGTCTTGGTCTCCTTGGTGTCCTCAGTAATCCCACAACTACAGATAATGTTTCGACTTCCGGAGCTACACGTCGATCTGGGCCGCTGTGCCGCCGTCAGGCCACTTCGCCCTGTCTGGCCTACCCCCCCCCTCCCACCCATCCTCTCTCTCGCATTAGGCCGACAAACCGTCCAACTCGATTCAATACCCAACTCTCTACCACCCACCATATCTGGACATCAATCAATCATTCAATCGTTCAGTCATAGAATACATTAACTATCAATCCTTCGGCCTCTCGGTCCATCGATTCATCGGTTCATCGGTCCTAATCGAGTACTCTAAATTCCTATCTTCAACTTCATTCCCTTCCATCATTCCCCTCTATCATAGACTCATTTGACAATCATCACCAGTTCCCTCCTCAGGTATAAACATAGTCAATATGCCCTTCTGACCCACCTCGTCTCCTTCCCACCCGTTGCTAAACCTTGCAAACATTTGAACGTTCGGAGGGATGCGTTCCCTCTTGACTACCACTACTTATGATCTCTTCTTCTCTCTCGCTTTCTCCCCCCTTCCTCCCTCATCCACCCCCAACTAATTCTCGGCCCCAGCTCCCCCAGCTCCTGCTTTATACCTATACCTATCCCGTCTCCGATTATTTATATCAGCGCAGTATCCCGGCTAAGGCCGAGGGATCTCTGAAATACTAAGCAAGCAAGGTGATGGTGTAAGTGTGTGTGTGTGTGTGTGTGTGTGTGTGTGGAATCTTGATTGATGTTCATTATTTTCTGATTATGTGCGAGAACAGCTTGTTGCCTATGCCGCCCAGACTTCGAGTGAGAGGGCTAGATTTGTAATGGCTAAGGCTCGTCTACTACACCTACATATGTAGGAAGTCCATACGCTATCGCCGAGGGAACGCAGCTTGCCTCTGAGGCTATATCTGTTACAGAGAGCAGCTCGTAAGCATGGGAGGTAGGGGCTTACTGTAAGATACCTTTCTCCTTGCACTTCGATGTAAGTGAAGTGAAAGAAGTTGGGGAGACGTTTAGTAAACAGTGCCATTCACTAGCAGGAGCCTCATTTTAGCACATGTGCACCATCCTAGAAGTTGAATGCTCTGAAGAGAATGACTAGCCAGTCAAGTAATTCATAAAAGGTTGTGAGTTCTGAAATAATGTGTGCTCGGCAATGGCTTGCGGGATGTGCTTAGCCTTCATTGAAAATTTTGTATAGTCACATTCTTGCCAAGGAGATAGTTACCGAGACCGTATGGAATTGGTAGCTCTCGACAGCTATGATTACGCACAAGCCCTCTCGTAAATCCAATGGCGGGCATAGGCTTGAAAGGTATAAGGGGAAACGGGCAATCTTGGGGCTTGTGGGGCGTGCGTGAGGCAAAGCGAACCCTGCTCTTCCAAGCATACGCATTCAGGTGCGGTTTTGTTCCCGCAGAGATGTGGGTGTGGGAAGGCGTGGGAAACCAAAAATACGTTTATTGAGATGGAGTTGCAGTGTTTCGCTTTAGTTCTGGGGGAAGGGTGTAACTAATGGACGAGGCACGAGGCAGAATGGCCGTGCGTGTTGGATGACGAGATGTACGCTGCCGCCGGCTTGATTCTTCCGGCCCAATGGGCTAATGTGGAGGAGGACAGGGTCGAGGAGATGGCAATAGGATCTTCAGGTGACATCGACAGCTCTATTTATATCAGTATCAATGGAGGGCAGCGGCGGTCTATATTGCACACTGACTTTGATCAGCAGTGCTTCGCTGGGTCTTCTTTCTCAAGTCTCAAGCCTCAAGGATATCGACATCTTGCCCCTGGCACCACCACTAACCACACCTAGCAACTCTCATCTCTCGTCGAGGTCTGCTTCCACAATCACTTCAGAGAGCTGGCTATGTATGTTCATATGTAGAAATTAGGGGTTGCTCGCGTGTGTGGTTTCGTACGAAATAGTATTACGGGACATCTACTACGTCTTCCGAAAACCTAATCAAGGAGAGAAGCTCAGGTGATAACTATACTAATGGAAAATGCATATGGCAGGGCAGATAATCTTGCAGGGAAATAGCAGTCGATGCCATGTCCCTTGCCGTGCACGATGATAATAAGACGTAAAGGTAATATATAGTCCGACATATTTTTCGATACTTACAGCTGTCAATAGCGCATTTGAAGAGTGCCGCGCCAGTAGTTTGCTCATTGTATTACGGCGACAGGCTCTTCAGTGTCGAGACAGTATCGGCCAGGTCACTTAGCTGAGTGGAGGATATGATGGGTATAGAGAGGTCGGTGCACGTTGAAGAGGGACGAAAGAAATTGACCGCACCCCTCAGGCGACCAATTGACCGCTTGGACAGGCGACCAGGTAGGCAGGGAAGCATGCGAACAAAGAGAAAGTTGATATTGCCAAGGCGTATCAAGTCCTGGCGCTGTCGAGGCTGGATGGATATTTTTGGGCATCGAAGTGTCGGCAACCCCAAGCATAGCTATCGTCTGCTGATTTACTTAATATGGCTGAACAGGACCCGAAATTAGACAAATCCAGCGGGCTGTGGCTACAATGATAACTCGGGGACTAATTGGAATGGTACGGAAACAAGAGAGGGACAAGTAACCATCGGTTGGGCCAAAAGTGTTTAGCAGGATCTCGAAGTGGCTAGCGACAGGTGGGCATCCGCCCGCAAGGCTATGTTGAAGAATCGCGGGGAGACAAGTGTCGAGGTTCTGAGGAGAGCTGATATTAGAGATACAGGAGGTGGGAGGTCGCCTGGAGGAGGAGGGGAGACTCGTTAGGCAGTGGCCGAGAGAAGATGGAAGGGGACGGACGGGGTAACAGATGTCGTGTGATGCAGTCTTCACGATGTTAAGTTGACCCGCGCGGCGGCGGCACCAAGCACCAAGGTACATCATGTCCCATGACATGCCAACGTCGACGCATACATCACTTGTTGTATCCGCAGCACTGGGAGGCTAAAGAAGTGGGAAATCTAGTGTAGGGGTAAGAGATACTGCAATCTCCTCTGGGCGAACAATGAGGCGGAGCGGGGACGATGTGTCGAGTAGTTTGAATGCTAGCTGCGCGTGCCTGCTTGTTGATAATAAATTACTAACTGTTACAATGGGGGAGGACACGATACAGCAGTGTCCCTCCTTTGCAGAAGGGAGCTTGCCGAGGGGCGGATGTCCTCCTCACAGCAGAGGTAGCGATCAGCAGACTTTTGCTGCAGGGACCTGGTTGGTTATGAATAAATAGTGTGCCGAGTGCGAGTGTGAGTGAGACAGGAAGGGGAGATAGAAATGGGAGAGAATATGCCGCTGAAACTTTCTCAGGATTAATCTTGGGAGTCTGACAAGTCGAACCAACACGTTTCCCTGGAGGACGGTTGCCGCCCGGAACAAGGAAGGGGAGAGGGGAGAAATCAACAAGTCGGCTATCAGGGAGAGTTAGTTGGGCGTAATATGCAGCAGGGCAACATCAAGATCGATGGCGAACCATAATGTTGTGTCCCACTCGGTTCAGGGCAGGTTTTGCCGGAAATAAGTGCTGGTCATGAAGCACACGTATTTCATGGACCTCTCTGTCTCAATTTCCGGCAAAGTCGCAGGAAATGAGAATAATGGGCGGGAGTATGTATGGGCTGATAGGCAAGAGACAGACGGGCTTGTCTTGCGGATGTGGGACGTATTTATGTATACAGCTGAGTAGCTGAATAGCTGAATAGGTGACGGCTCGTGGCGTGGCAGGGCGGTGGCGGGATCTATGGATCCTGTTACCGATAGTGGCATCGCAACTGGGAGTGGATGATGTTGTCGATCGGGCTAAAAGACAGTGATGGGCCGTGGGGACGAGCAGCTGGGACGAGACTTGGGAAAGTACCTACCTGCCGAGGTCATCCGGGAGTCTTGTTGTATAATTTATCTGAGCGGGCTGTGTGCCAGTTGTCCATTGTCAACAAAGCGCGGTGCGCAGCCAAAGGAGAAATGTTGCGCGTTGCGCCACAAAGAACAGGGCGAGGGAAAGGAAATGCAATATACTTACCGGATGAACATAACTACTGACTGCTGCTGCTAGCCCAAACAACTATAGGAGATAACAGAACATGTATGATCCCCTCGTCCATGGCGGCTACCAGGGCCAGGACATCTCCATACGTTGTTATCGCAGGCACAGGCCTGGATATGTGTGGGTAGTAACGGTTGCAGTCCGGGGTCACAGGCATATCACTAAAGCCCTGCTAGAGCAAAACTGCGAAACGGAAGAACCGTGGCGGAACGATATAGAGGTCCAACGGAGAAATCAGGCCACGTCAGTTGAAATCGAAATCGATCGACGTACGGTGACGAAAGGGCAACGGGGAGTGGTTGACATATTGACAATCCACATGTGCACATATGGCGTGGTGACGTGTTTTGGTGTTGGTCGGCAGTTTAGAATGAGTGGCTCTGCGTGGAATGATGAGTTGGACGGTCTTGGATATTAACCAGAGAGGAAGAATGAGATGGAGCCGAAGGCTGGGAGAGGGGAGATGTTGCAAGAGCACATCGGTGCGCCACGTCTTCTTTTAGGAACCTTGGTAAGTGAGGATGGGGAGCGACATTATCGTCGTTATATGGTAGGAAACCTTGTGGGGTGGGTGTGTGTGGGTGTAGAGATACTATTCGGTTAGGATATCATTGATTTGGTCGCGGAGATCCAAAAAGAGGCTGGTAGTCGACAAGGCGTGTGGTCCAGAGGAGAAGGAGGAGGACACCACCACCGCCCAGCCCCCAGGAACAGCCATTATACAAACAGGTCCTTGTCCATAGTAGCTAATGCATACAACATCTCCACGTTATCGTCACGGGCTAAGAAAAGGCATAGACGTTGTAGGCAGCAGGCAGCGTGCATCATCAGACCGAAGTCCAAATCCGCAAAGGCCGCACATGGAGTTATATAGGAAGGCCAGCCGCAGTGGAGCCACCTGAGCCCACCGACGTCTTTGTAGGTGTGGCACTGGGTTATCTGTGCTCGCTTGTTCGACGGCAGGCTTGATTCGAAGATGCGGAACCAACTTCGAACTGGCGTGCTCCTGATTCTTGGAGCACTTGAGGGGCGGCAGGATGCGGGCGTCTGTTCCGCTAACGACCTTGACCTCTTCCTCAATGAAGTCCCCGATGGGTATAGTGTCCCGTCTTGGTGGTATTGATCTGAACGGGAACATCGGCCACCAGGTAGGTGACCCACATGTGCAGCTGGCCGCCTCTTCCACCTTGATACTAGAACCAGGCGGCTCACGGTGGTGATTTGATGATGATCAGAGGGCAGTAATCCTGAGAGGACACGTCAGTAAGGGGGATCTCACCTCGGGAGAGATATGGGGACCGGCGGAGGATGTGGCGGCCGAGTGCAGCAAAAGTGAAGTGTGTAGAGTAGGCTTGTAATAAAGTCTAGTATTATTATTCTCATCGACGGCCCAGACACAAGGAATACAACCAAGATGCACAGGCCCTCATCTATCGCGGCCACCAGGGCTAGGTTATCTCCAGTCGTCCCGGGCCAAGCAGAGGCCTAGACGTTGTGGGTGGCAGCAGGCAAGTAATGATACCCGGTATTTCTCTTACTGTATTATGATGGTGGTAGCCATCGTGAGATGGAGAACAACTCAGACGACTCAATTCCAGCGAGCACCATCCGCCCAACTGGCCTTACCAGCTTCGTGGCCTGAGTCAAGCCCTGGATATCCTCGAGCATCACCACCAGCCTGGTCATCACGACCGGAAGGAGAAGATGACAAATGAGCAACGGACCAAATAAATATAAAGGGGGGGATGCACACTCTTACTGCCAGATGCCAACTTCATGACTTACTGGAACTAATAGAAGCATAAAATGAATGCCCTGGGACCGGTCGAGTAGGACGCGAGGTCGGAAATAGCTTGAATATAGTCTCTGGTGATGAATGGTATGTCCAACAGCCGAGTTAACGGCAGGAAACACTTCAGAGGTCAGAGGAGAAGAAGGTATATATGCATATGTGTCTGTGTAAGACAGAGTGAGTAAGTACGTAGGTCTGAAAACGAATAGGTGAATATGCCTGTCTCTTCTCCTGCTTCCACACTGCCCAACACTTATAACGATTAAAACGACTGGAGAACAACACGCAAAGCATATATGACAGAAAAAAAAATGTACCTGGCTCCAGTCAAACCGCCCGAGTCCGAGTCCGAGTCCGAGTCCAAATCCAAGTCCGAGTCCAAATCCAAGTCCGAGTCCAAATCCAAGTCCGAGTCCGTGACGGCGACGGCGACAACAGTGACAATGATGATGGCCAGCTAGAATAGTTATGATACAATGTGACGCCTACCATATGATGGCGCAGAGCACGGCAATTAGACAAGATGCGGAAACAATGCGATAGTAGACGAAGATGGGACCAGAGCACACCTGGCACTTGATCTTCAAGAGCAACACAGGTTATGCTCGAAGCAGCCGGAGAACAACAGTCAATGGCACCGCTGAAAGACGAGGGCCGTAACATCTATAGGGGCAAGGTGAAGGAAGACAAGTGATTAGAGTGTGGTATAGCCTCGGCTGCGGACGTGGTGGCTCTGGAGGGCAAGCTAATCATGTTGTGGTATCATTATCAGAACCTTGGAAGCTCTAGACGATACAGTAGTATGAGCACACATGTGCTTAGGCGGACCTGAAGTACGGAACTGTTTTGAGGTTGTGAGATAGCGAAACCGACGGCTGAAAGGGCAGCAAGGCTCGAATGGTCGCGGTCGAGTAGGAGTACCAGTCCAGCCAGACAGACAGAAAGACAGACAGACTCCGACTCAGACTCAGACTCAGACTTAGACCGAGTAGCCGCAAGGGAAATCAGACCGAGTAGCCGCAAGGGAAATTCGACCGGTATGCAAATGAGGCCGGCCTCTTCCAAGACGGCCACATGGCCTTATCATCTTTACGTTAACATCTGGGTACCAAGACACTTCTAGCCATGATCAGCAGACACAGGGCTGGGCATATGGAGCAACGGGCAATACGGGCTCGCAGGTATCGTGCCGACCACCTGGATGGAAGCGGGATGGACAGAGAAAGACCTTGGAGTTATTATGTATGAAGGAAACCTCCGGAGATGTCTCCACCTAAGCTCACCGGATCTCTGGAAAGTGGCTGTGGGCGATTCCCCACCCTTTTCCATAGAATCAATCATAGCTCAAGACTCCATACAGACATAACAAGGGCGGACGGAAGAGGAAAAAGAAATACAGAGAGAGATGGGAGGAGAGTGTGTGTGGGAGTAATTTTATTTGCACTTGATTGTGTACGGCGCAGCTGGGCGGAAGTGCGGTTTCTGAAGTAGGGTCGAAGACGGGTAAAGGATCGAGGGTAAAGGATCGAGGGTAAAGGATCGAGGGTGACGAGCAAGTGTTACGTTTGTGCTATAGTCAGCTGATCGGTTAACTAAAAAGATGCAAGGATTGGAAGGGAGGGGGCAGAGAGACCAAGGTGGGACGATTTGAAGGGGCTCGAGGGCAGCTAGGGCGGGGGACAGGGCGGGGGACAAAGGAGGTGGGGAAAACAAAGAAGCTCGAGAGGCTGAAGAGTATCTATGTTGAGAATGCTGAAGCGTCTAGGAGGATGAAAAGCTGGAAAGCCTGGATAGGAAGGGGGGGGGGGGGGGGAACGACATTGAAAGTGACGCGGACCCTTGCTGGCTAAGTGAGCTGAGTGTCGATATGTTCGGAGAGATGGTCGATGTTGGGCCGTTCAAGTTGAGGACGAGACAAAGTGGACGGAAGACGAGAGATACGTGGCTCAGAAAGTGAATACAAGTCAGGGACGAGTGGAACAGGGTAGCGAGACAGCCTAGGTATGGCCACAAGGGGAGCAAGAAGAGCTTGCTTGACCGTTGGTGGGAGTAGTGACGAGATGCGACGTTGAGAAAGGTGTCGCTGATGGTGTAGACGGTAAGACATCGTAGCCGGTTAGCTACGTCGAATGACAAAGAGGCAGGAATGCCTGGACGTCAAAATTTGCCATCGGGATGTTATCTGTCGCATCCCTTTTTGCTCTTCCGGCAGGGTTGGCTGGCAGCAAGGCTTGACGAAGAGGCCAGGCTTGTTACAGCCGAAGACGGTTCTACTATCACGACTCTGGGAACGACAAATGTCTTCCGAGGCACGGGCAGAGCAGACTCGCTGGGTAGAGGCAACGTTATTGACGTCGCAATGCGACGGTCAGTGGTCAATCATAGGGTTGCAGCGTGTTGAAGGCGACGAGGTGTCGTTGAAAGGCGGTTGTTGATGCAATTGTGTTTTTGCCGCCGGACCGAAGCAGGATTGTTTATGTAACACAGATCCGGCGGAGGGACGTAATATGAAGTCAGTATCGATATGCTGAAGGCTGAAGGCTTCCGGGGAGGGAGAGAGAGGGTAGGGAGATAATGGTCAAAGGACAGCAATGCTCTTGACCTTGTTGTTGAAAAGTGGGCAAACATGAGAACTCCAAGGGAGATACCGAGCGCCCGACTAAGTGCGGCGGTATAATCCGGGGAAGCGGAATGCCGTTTGATACAAGGTGCTGTGAAGAGGGGAGTGAATCAATAGAGGAAATGGATGCGGCGCATAGTGCGCTTGAGATGGATGGTGAGTAGTTGAAGTGCTGCCCTGCCAGACAGGAATAAGACTTGTCGGCGCAAGGTAGTCGAACAGAACCTATAGACATGCATACCTGTCGGTTTATTGTGGGAAGACGGACGAGGAGATTCTTCTGAGGACAAGGGACCGAGGGAGCTTGATTAGGAATTCGAAAAGACCGGCTGCGAATTTCCAAAGTTGGACAAGGAGGTCGAGAATAGCACGCCGAATCACCGTGTCCATGGAGGATGAAGAAGGCATTAGTCGACACTGTTCCTGCAGTAGACCAAAAAGTTGGCGGAGGCAGCCATGGAGGTGTGTGGCCGAGCAGTAGTACGACAGGTGTAGCTGTAGGTCGAGTAAGTCGAGCAGTAGTCCTGGGAGTGATGACATAGTTGGATGTCCGCCCAGTCACCTAGAACAGCCATCCAGCACAGGCCCTCGTCGATAGTGGCCACTGGACATAGGCCACCTCCAGTTGTCGCGGGCACATGGGGCTTGGAAGTAGAAGGAGCAGCAGGCAGCCGGCGCGGGCGGGGGGTTCCAGGCAGCGTGTAGGTCAGCAAGACTGTGGAGTTAAAAGGAAGACCAGCCGAAGTAAAACCACCCAAGCCCACCACATTATAAAGAGGACGTGTACTCTACCTATGCGCTGTGGGGGTGGGGGTGTATGGGAGGGAGGGAGAGGGCAAGGCGTGGCGCTGCTCGACGTGCGGCTCCGAGATGGTGTGGGATGTGAACAGAACAAAAGTTTGAAAACGGCCTTCACTTCGGTGGAGGAGAGAGCTTAGATATAGGGCTGGCGTCGTTAGAGGTTTGGATGTTGGCGTGGATAGCAACAAGACCGTGGTGTTAATCTATGTTGCGTTGGGAGAAGGTTATGGGACACTCAAAGTGGTAGATGAATATTAGCTGGAAGATAGAAGACACGAAGGGCAGGCATAGTACGGTGGTCGAAGGCGACGAGCTCTTACTTAGCCTTAAAGGGGTGAGTGATGATAACTTACATAGTTGAACAGATTGGAATGGTAGTGATCATAGCAAGGGTGATAATGCACTCATCATAATCATAGCAAAGATAGCTGGCGGTAATGTGTAGTCAGATAAGCGGAACCAAAACAAACCTCAAGGCAGCAGCAATAGCCTGAAGGGTTCTGGGACGGCGAGGGTGAGTATGGACAGCAGTCCGGTCCGGTTCATGCTGAAGTTTATACCGGCTTTGTGTTTGTCTGTTGCCGCCTAGCCGCCAGGAACAGCCGTCAAGCAAACTGGCCCTCGTCCGTACCTACTCAGGCAGGTACGGACATCTCCACGGTGCTATCGCAGGCACAGGCCTAAACAGTGTAGGGAGCAACGGTGCAGTCTGTGGTCGTAGGCAGTATGCAGACCAACAGGACCGTGGAGTTATATGAGGTCGGAACTTAAGCCTACCGCATCACACAGCCAGGGCAGCAGTCTAAGTAGCCATGATCCTCCTCTTCTCAGTGCACGCGCGTGTGTGTGTGTGTGTGTGTGTGTTCGTCTTTCTCCGTGTATGGCGCAGCTCGATGTGCGGCTTGATGATATAGGGGAAGGTGGAGATCAGGGTAAGGGATGTGATCTGTAAGTCGAGTCGAAACGACTTAATACCGCACGGATCCGAGGTCGGGTTGGGATTTGTGGCCTGGAAGTGGCAAACCTTGCAACGTTCTGTCGTTTGGGATTTGTAGAGGCAAAGATCCTGCGTGGGATATTCATCACGTTGGTCAGCCCCGGCTACGTGATATGGAGACCAAGGTATCATGGTACGTTGTCGAGAAAGGTGAAGAACAGGTAGGTAACGCAGCTTCTCGCAACACTTTCGACGTGCAGGACCGAGGTGTAGAACGACATATGGGGTGGGGGGACGGCAAGTGGAAGAAGAGGAGGAAGAGGCTCCGAGCAACTGGAAACATACCTTGATGAATGTAGTAAGTGGGAAGGGAGCTTATATTATTGAAGTTGTTGGAGGGAGGATTTATATGGTGTTGGAGAGAATGATGGGAACTTGCCAGACGGTAATCAGATACTCCACAGATTGGCCATTCAGTATTGTGGGAGGTTGAAGTTTGGGAAGAAAGTGTAACGACGGTCGATATGCACACCCAGCCGCAGGGAACAGCCATCATGCAGCAGGCCCTCGTCCGTAGGGACATCTCCACATTATCATGACGGGCTAAAGAGGAAGCCTAGACAATGTGGGGAGCACGGGCAATCTGGGGTCCAGGCAGCGTGCGGTCAAGACCAGAGTCAAAAGACTGCAGAGACCGTGGAGTTACATGAGGTCAGAACTCAAGCCCACCGACATCTCCAAGTAGCAACCGTGGGCGATTCCGTGCAAAAGCACGGCTCAGGACTCCACACGGTCACCAGCCAGGGCGGCGGCCAGTTTGTCGTGTGATATAGTCTTCCTCATTTCCTAGTGTTTGTGTGTGGCGCAGCTCGATGTGCGGCTTCCGGTAGGCTGACTGCACAGCGGTTGAACGTTCAAGTAAGCATCCACCAGGTCGCTGTTGACTTGTGGGCCGACCGATGAGGGGCGAAGGAGAGTGTGTTGTGGTAACGGGGTCTCTATGAGGTCTGGAGCAGGCTGTTTAGCATACGTATGAAGGAGCTTGTGGGAAAAGGGGGAAGGGGATCAAGGGTGAAGAGACGACGGGGAGACACGTCAGAATAACGGACTGCTGGCAACCATGATAATGACTGCTGTTGACGGTAACATTGATGGTGGTGGTGGTGGTGGTGAACAGGCTGCTTGCGGTTGTGAACGGTATCGTCAGGGGAGCGAGCACACCAGATGCCGTGAGGATGGTAGTGGTATGATTTGGATCAAAACGTGACCGATGTTGTCTTTGCCCGGTGAATCGAATAATAAGAGACGAAGCACAGCGCGGGACAGGCAGCCAGGGAAGGGAGGAATCACAGAGGTTTCGGCTTGCATACTATAGCCTCACAGGTGATCCTGCCGCACTGGAAGGGCAGCTTAAAGGTCGGCGTCGACGCGTATGTCTGCATGGTCGAGGACGCCGATGAGTGAACGCTCGAGTGCGGCGGGACGATGGGTGTACTGGATGAACCGCTGCTCGCCATGGGAGGAGGGGTGCCTGAGAAAAAAGACAGACGGCCTTGATTAGTCAAGTGTCACAAGAAAGAAGGTTCTGCTATCAAGGGCGAAATGAGATGGTCAAGCGTGTGGACGTGGAAGCAAAATAGGTCGCGGGGGATAAGGGAGGAGGAGGTGGAGTCACCACGTGAAATACGAAAGATCAAATGCCCGAGGTGCGGCGGCGGGCTGGCTGGTTTGGCGATGGTTATGACGATACAGCGATGGTGCGAGCCAGACTCTCTGGTCAGCTGAGGGTCCGCCTATCTGAGCAGGACGCTTGTGTTAGTGGCGAGCGTGTTGGTGGTGGTCAAGGACGTAGGGACTAAGAGCTTACCTACTTGGCGATCGAGAGAGGTTGGGCGCAGTCGTAAGCTGCCGACGACGGCGTGCATGTTTCAATTATAGGTACCTAGACACATAGACGCACACACATACACACACAGGTGCTGTCCGAATGGATGAGACCTGGCTGGGTGAGGCCTGGTTGGGTGAGGCCTGGTTGGGTGAGGCCTGGATGGGTGGTGGTCGGTCTTCAAGACGTAGATGATGAAGAAATGTTGCGTGTTGTTGGCAAATGCGCCTTAGCCCAGCCGCCAGGAACAACCATCACGCAACAGGCCCTCGTCCATCGTAGCCACAGGGCATAGGACATCTCCAGATCATCGCGGGCACAGGCCTAGATCTGGGGAGCAACGGGCGATCCGGGGTCACAGGCAGCGTGCAACCGTGGAGTTAGATGGGAAGGCCCGCCGCAGCGGTACCACCCAAGCCCACCGCATTGCAGAGACCGTGGAGTTACATGAGGTCAGAACTCAAGCCCACCGACATCTCCAAAAAGACCAAGGCAGTGTGTATATATGTGTGTCCTCCTTTTTGCGTGTGTGTGTGTGTGTGTGTGTGTGTGTATGTGTGTGTGTGTGTGCACGCGCGCCCGTGCGTGTTACGCGCGTGTGTATAGGCGGCGCAGCTCGATGTGCGGCTTTGAAATGTAGAAGGAGGTCAAGATGTAATGGAAGGGGAAGTATCTGGCACGCAGTAGAAGTCAGTAATTGCCTGAAGTATTTGTTGATTGTGTACTTACAGAAAAGTGATTTTTGGGAGAGGACTGGGAGCAGCAACAGCAACAGCAACAGCAACAGCAACAGCAACAGCAACAGCAACAGCAACAGCAACAGCAACAGCAACAGCAACAGCAACAGCAACAGCAACAGCAACAGCAACAGCAACAGCAACAGCCT
>JALQBC010000068.1:82536-134158 GCA_023375675.1 Cytospora piceicola
AGCCTAAAGTTGAACGAAAAGGAAGCACGGAAGGGGGGGAGGATCAGTCGATGTGAAGCCTTGCTGAGAAAGACTCGGGACTCGAGGATGGAAGATGGAAGATGGAAACAAACCTGCAAAGTATTGGGAATTGATGGGGAATTGATGGTTGACCATGATGATGAGGATGATGATGATGATGATGATGATGATGATAACGACGACGATGATGGATGGTCAGAATAAAAGGTTGAGATGTGCCTCCCCACAGATGAATTGATTGATTGATTGATTTGTGACGGCGGAAGAGAGAAGGAAGAAGGGTATCATCTACAGAAGACGTGATATCGAGATGGAGGAGATGGAGGAGATGATCTTTTGCGTGTTTGTTTGGTTTGTGTATTGTCGTGTTGTGTGTTGTCGTGTTGTCGCGTCGTGTCGCGTCGTGATGAAAAAAACGGAAAGGAAAAGGGAAGTTGAGTCTACCTAAGTATCTTGTTCTTTCTTGCCTTGTGTGTATTATTGATTATTGACGTTTACCTGGAAGGCATAAACCACCTGGGCAGACCTGTTTGACGGAAATACCTACTATGTAAGTAAGTATAGGTAGGTAGGTACTTAAGTACGCACACAGTTGCAGGCACCTACCAAGGCTACTAAAGTACCTAGGGACCTAAGGTATCTCAAGCCAGAAGGAGGGCTAACTGCCTGCCTGCCCGCTTCCGCATCATCAAATGCTTAGGTGTTGATGACTGCAGGTACGTACACCTTGGCAAGTATCTGAATCTGACCAGGCAGACAGGGCAGTACTTGACTGCTTTACTGGACCCTGAATGAAGTTCTACTGGGACCTCGCAGTGCAGTCTCGACCGCCGCAGTGAATAAACCGTTGGACCGTTGGGGGCTATTGTGGGCGTTCCGCCTAATGCGGGGGTATCTTCGACCCCACTGACGTGCACCTGTCAATCAAACGCAGCAATACTGGATACTACTTACCTAGGTAAGTACATAGGTACCTAGGTACTTAAATACCTAGGTACATTCTGATCTAGCGTCAATTACCCCACACAATCACATGCCAGCATAATGATGTCAATGCCCCTCTCCTCCCTCTTCCTATTTACCTATTTACCTACCTATCTACCTATCTACCTATTTACTGTGTATATATGTAATAAGTTGCATGTGTAACATCCTACAAGCTGGCATGGAGGTGGGACTGTCGTGGGAGAGTGTATTGTGGACTAACCTGGAGTGGCCAGGGGCGTGCAGAAATGAAGAGGGTCTTGATGCGTCAGGTTCCCTCGCTCCGGCGGGTATACCTTGAGAACATCTCCAGGGGTTGACCGTGGCCCGGGGGCCAGGAGAACCAGAGGCCCTAGACAGCATGGGGATCAAGCGGTGCAATCCGGGATCACAGGAAGCGTGCCTGACCGTGGAATAACATGGGAGTTATATGATACTGGCCAAGGATGCTTGTTGTCTTGTGTTGGCGACAGTGTGTGTTGTTGACATTGGGCCTCACAATCAGGCGTTCAATGTTCCAACTGCAGTCCTTTAGCGTAAGGGGAAACGGGCAATCCGAAGGGCAACGCAGCATTAGCCGGCCCAGGGGCTCATGACATCTGGACATATAGCAAATGTATTGGTACTTTAAATGAAAAGAGAGTGGGCGGTGGCGGGTTGGCCTCAAGAAATATGAAGAGTATTCAGGGCTGTATATATGTGTGCGTGTATGTGTATAACCTAGGCATAGCTCAATACACGGCTTCCGAGTAATTAGAATATTGATGTTAATTTGCTGTGTCGTTTATGTCTGATAAAGAAACAAGGTTACTGAAGTAGAGTTGGGACACCTGGGCGCACACCGTGGTAAGCACAACAGCAAAGGCGAGGGCTGCTAAGAACCGGCGTTGACTATTTAAGAGAAATAGCTATCCATATATACTAATACATATTTACGTCAGGACGGAGATACCAGGCAGGAAGATAAACAGCAAAATATAATTATTATCCTGGTCTGGACCTCAACGCCACGAGAATAGATGGCAAAGTGGACCACGGATTATAGGCACGGCCGGGCTATCCGATGGAGCTAAATAGTAGAGCGCATAACAATAGGAAAGGCGAGCAGGCAAGGGGGGTCGGAAGAGCTGGGTTGTGTGCAACTGTTAATGCTATAGACCAGTTGACGACTTTCAAGCCGATCCGTATATATTATCATATTATGAAAAGAGATAGAAATGGGAGATGAGTCCCAAAATAGCGGATAGCGGAGGAAGTGATTTTGGTAGGAGCAAAGATTTAACTTATCAACCTCCCAGCCGCAAAGAATAAACGTGACAAGCAACAAACCAAGGACTGACTGAGTGGGGTCAGGAGTAGTCCGAAGTAAAGCGATGAAGTCTGGTAATTAACTGTTGCTTGTCGGTGTGGTTGGTGATGGGCCCTAGGTAATTGGATCGTGACTGCGACAGTTGGTGCGTGATGGTTGGTAATCAGCAAGCAGCAAGCAGTCCCAGCCTTGAAGAAAATATGACAAGCATTAGAGAGGGCAAAGCGATACAACGGAGTTTGGCTCGGATCGGGATAACTTGGCATGGCAGGATATGAGAACTGACCTAGTACCCAAGCAGGCATCGACAGAGGGTTGTAGAGACTTCCGTGTCTCGAGCCAAGCTAGACGCTCGAAAAGCCAGAGGTCCAGGAGAGAAGTGGGAAAGCCTGTTGTGGTAGTTCCGAGGGAATTCGAGATGCTTGAGAGGCTGAGACGGGAGGAAGCGCTCGAGTGAGTTAGACAAATGTTGACCGGAGGGTTTAGAAAGCAACCACAAGACGAACG
This sequence comes from Cytospora piceicola, assembly GCA_023375675.1. Classification (NCBI taxonomy): domain Eukaryota; kingdom Fungi; phylum Ascomycota; class Sordariomycetes; order Diaporthales; family Cytosporaceae; genus Cytospora; species Cytospora piceicola. Next base: position 85,358 of record JALQBC010000068.1, read on the forward strand.
AGGGCTGATGGTGATCGATATTCGCCTCCCAGCCGCAAGGAACAGCCATCAAGCAAGAACAGGCCCTCGTTCATCGTAGCCACCCGGGCATAGGACATCTACACGTTGTTATTGCGGGCACAGGCCTAGACGGATGGGGGGACAACGGTTGCGGTCAGGGGTCCAGGCAGCGTTGCAACATTAGACCGAAGTCTGAGTCTGCAGAGAACACGGAGTTACAAGTAAGGAATCCTCCAAATGGAGGGTCACCCAAGCCCACCGCATCTCCGAGCAAGTGACCGCGGATTACATGAGGTCGGAACTCAAGCCCACCGCCGCATCACAAGACATTGAGCCAGGGAGGCAGACAAACAAATGCAAGATCCTCCTCTTTTTGAGTGTAGAGACGCGTAATTTTGTGAGCGTTTTATGCGAATCTTGATTTGCTGCTTGAATTTCAGGGGGGAGGGGAGTGTCGAAATAAAACGTCGAAATCAATCGATAGGATCAAGAGAATGCCTGCCGTTAAGGGTTGATGTTTATTTTATAAGGCGGGCGAACACATATAGAATTGTACCCTTAAGATTTATACTACCTGTTTTTAATTCTGATTAGCTCTAAATTATAAATATACTGATTCACTATAGTACCTGTGTAAAAGATCTGATTAGCTGCTAAAAGTAGTATTTTAAGTATCGAACAGCTAAAAGAACTAGAAATTATAAGGCTTTTAATACCTGCTAGAAGGTTTATAGTTACTTTAAAGCTTATAATAAAGCTTATAATAAGACCTATAGTAGCTTACAGAAGACCTTAAGTTTTAACTAAAGTATATAACTAAGTTTTAACCCGACTAAATAGAATATACTTAAATCTAAATTTTTAAAAAATAAAAAGGCTATTAAATAGTATATTTAATTAAATTGTAGCCTTTAAAGTAGGTTTAGTATTAAAAGTAATAGTTTTAATTCTTTAAGTTTTTTAAGTTTTTAATATAAACCTTAATTATTCTTTCCTTTCTTTTTTATTAAAAGCTTAAATAAGACTAGAAATTTAAACTAAATAAGTAATTAAATATATATATAAGCAGTGTAATAATTATAGTGTAATCTTTATAAAACTACTTATTATAACCGGTAAGATTAATATTATTAGTAAAATATATATATATATAGTTTCTTAAGTAAATACTTTAAGCTTATCTATTATAATAAGTAAAAGGTAATAAGATTTATTATAAAAATAATACTTAAATTAATAATTAAAAGCTAACTATAAAAGCTATTTTAAGTAATAATAGTACTAATTTTATATATCTAGCTTTTTAATTAAAGAATATATTAAATATATAATATCTTATATATCTGTCTTTAAGATATATTATATATATAGTATTTTATACATTTATAACCTTAATTTTAATAGGTTTTTAAGTAAGCTAGAAGTCTTTTATAAAGATTATATTTATTTAAATATACTAGCTTTACTTAAGCTATATATAACTGCTATTTATATAATCTTTTATTACCTTAACCTTAAGTTATAATAAGCAGCTAAGTAAGTTAGCTAATAAGTAAATTAACTAAGAAATAAATATATTAATAAATAAGTTAGTTAATAAGTAAGTAAGTAAGTAAATAAGTTAGTTTATTAGCAATTAAGCTATTAAGTAAGTAAATAAATAAGTAAATAAATAAGTAAGAAAGTAAGTTAATTAGTAATTAAATAAGCTAATAAGTAAGTAAGTAAGTACGCTAGCTAATAAGTTAACTAATAAGTTAGCTAGTAAGTTAATTAATTAATAACTAAGTAAGTTAACTAATAAATAAGTAGATAAGTAGGTATATTAATAAGTTAGCTAATAAGTTAGTTAATTAATAAGTAAGTAACTTTTTTACTACTTAAAGCTATAAGATATATAATTAAGTAACGCTTTAAAAGCGTTACTTTATTATATATAAAGTAGCTTAAGTAAACGTTCTTTAATATTTTATAAGTATATTAAAATAAACTGTTGTTTATATTATTAGTAAATACTGTTAAACTAAACTAAACTTAAATTTAAACTTATATTAATCTTAAACCTTTATAAGCTATATAAAAACTAAGAAAAGAATTAAAAAATTAATATTAAAAGTATTAAATAAAGTAAAAACGTAATAGTTTTATAATATAAAATAACTTTATAATACTTATAACTAATAAATAAGTTAAAAGAGAAATATAATATATAAGTATAACTATAGTTATTTTAAGTTAATAGTTACTTTAGTTTATAAACGCTTTAGTTAATTATTTATCCTTTTTATTTTATTTTACTTATATACTTTATATTAAAGTATATATTTTCTTAAATATATTTTATATTTAATAAAATGTTATTTTAATATATTAAGTATAGCCTTTAATATAATTATATTAAAGTCTTATTATAAGTAATTATAATTAATTATTATATATATTAAGCGTTTTTTTAATTATAAAATAAATTAATTAATTACTGCTTTTTACTTTAAATATTAATTATATTATTTAATAACTTTAATTAATATATTACCTTTATTACTTTTTATTATTTAACTTTCTTTATAAAATTTATAAGTTTAAATATACTTATAAATCTATTAAACTTTATTTTTAATAATAGCTTTATAAAGCTATTTACTAGTATTTTATTTATAAGTAAATACTTAAGTTAAAAAATGTTTTTAAAAACTTTTACTTAAGTTATATATTTTAAATATTTTTATACTTAAGTTTTATAAATATATAAATATATTTCTTTATAATTAAATATATTATTTAAAAATTATAATAATAAAGTTTAAATAAGTTTTAAAAATATAAGTTTAATATTATTTAATATATACTTTAAATAATATATTTCTTTTATAATTTTTTTTAAGTTAAATATTTTTACTTTTATTATTAATATAATAACTATACTTTAAAACTTAACTTTTTATATAATAAAGCTTTAATATATTAATATAATATTATTTTAAAAGGTTTTATTTATATTTTTATTCTTTATAAAAGATATATTATTAATTATAAATTTGAAATACTTATAATTTACTTAATAAATTAAAATCTTATATAATATAAGTATTAAATATAATACTTAATAATTTAAGATTTTATAAAAAATAGTTAATTAAGTAGTTTAATAATATATATATTAATATAATAATGTTTATATTAATAGTAATAGTTATATATAAGAATTTTATAATATGTTTTAAATATACTTTTACTTTTTTTAATAACGTTTTATTTTTACTTTAAAGTAAATTTATAAAATAAGTAAAATATAAGTATTACTTTTATTTTTTATAAAAGTATTAATAATCTTTTTAATATAGTTTTAATATAGTTAATGTTAGTAGGGCTTAAGGTAATATAAATACAATCGATCGTAGACTTTGTTAGCTTATAATTATATGTGTTCTCTAGGTGTAAAGCTATCTATAGGCTTAGTATAAAAACCTATCTATAAGCTAAGCGGCTTAACAGTTCTGCCGCCTTACCGAAGCGGTAAGCTTAACCGCCTACCTATTTAAGTAGTAGTTTTATACTAATAACTTTTCTGTTTTATAATAGCTTCGTACTATCGATCTACTTATACTACTTATAGCCCTATATATATAGGCTTCTATAGCCTTATATATATAGGCTTTTTTTAACCGTTTGCGATACCTTTATAAATCGACGTCCTTTTAATTATTGCTTTTAATCGGTCTGCTGTCGGACCGACTATAAGGTATAATACCTGCGGTATTATAGGCCGATGCTGTTTACGCTGTCGATTAGGCCTGGTCTATATATCTCTTTACCTTAATCGTTAACTTATTTAAATCGATTAGGCGTGTTAAAGTCTTATTTAGTAATGCCTTTATTATTACGTCGGCTAGATTATCGTTACCGTTAATTTATTGTATTTCGTAGATCTCCTGCCTCTTATATAACTAACGTAGTAATATAATATCGATTATTAGCCGCTTCTCTTTTATTATACCTAGCTTAACTAAGCACTTATATAACGAGTACGAGTCTGTATAAATCGTAAAGGAGATCGTCGGAAGGTTTAGTTAATCGGTAATTATTTTTAAAGTAAATAAAATTATAACGTCGAAATCGAAGCTGTTAGTTATACCGTAAATCTTTAATACTAGGACGTTTTATATAATACGCTTATATTTTATAAAAGACTAGTATAGAACGTTACCTTATATTCTGTACTATATGTTATCGTCGTTCTTCTCTTTATCGACGAGAACGATTATAAAGCCGATTTAAAAATTAAGATCTTAGTTATTTATAAAAGAACTATCGATAAAGACGGTTAATCTAGCCTTCGTTAAATCTAAAGTAATATATTATAAACCTTTTTTAACGTTTTTTATTTACTATTTAAGGCGTTAATTTAATAGCTTATAGTCTTTCGTATTTAGGTTTTAAATTTAAGCTACGACAGAAAGATTAAAAGCGGCTTCCGGCTAATAAATCGATACTAGATATGCCTTATAGGTACGTTATTCGAGATATTTTTAAGTATAGTTAAACGTTTTCGGGTTAACCTTCTCGATCTTAACGTCTTATCTCTTTTATTTAACCTTAATAGATCTATCGTTATATATCGTTACTTTAGTATTATTAAAATCGAAGAGAGTGTTTAGCGAAAGCCTTATTTTAGGCTTATATTTAATCTTTACTTTCTAAATCTCCTTTTCTTTTATCGCCGAAAAAGCCGGGGTTCCGAGTATAAAAGTATCGTCGATCTATATACCGATAATACTAAAAGAGTTTTTACCGCCGGTTATAATAAAAAGGTAAAGGTTATACGTAAATATATTTATACCGAGTCTTATACGATAATATTTATAATACGTCGTTTATTAGTATACGCTTGTTTTAACAATACTATAAAGAGGCTTTATAAGCCGTATAATAGTGTTTAGAAGGTATTAAGGCTCGAGTTCCTTCGGTAATATAGCTAAAATCGTTTATATTAGTTTTAATTTTAATTAAAGGTAAGCTTATATAACGTTACGAAATTCTACGATTATACCTATTCGGAGTAGAGATAAGGTAAAGGCGGCGATAATACGTTAGCTAACTTTCTAAATTGTTAGCGATTAAGTAAAGATATCTTTTTTACCGGCGTTATTATACTTTTAAATAATAAAGCGTAACTTTTCGTATAGCTTTTCGGTTTTACCTTTAACCTTATAAACTATTCGCGTTTTAAATAAGCGGTACAGGTTATAAGCTTTTTAATTAAATAGCTTAAAACAGAAGACGTTACGGCCGATAAGGTTTATAATCTCTTTTATATTAGACTTTTCGAAAGGCTTACCGGGGCTAGTAATAACGCCGTTATAACATAGCTTTAAAGCTAACTTATAGTTATCTTTTTCTTTTTAGGTAAAGAAGATAAGGGTAGCTAAGGTAGCTAAAGTAGCCGGGATAGCTAAAGTAGTTAGTTTAAGCTTATTTTTAAACCTAAAGAGCCGGCTACGCTTTTATAGCCTTTATAGTTCGGTCTGCGTCGGAGCGATTATCGGCTATAGTTCGGTTTACGCCGGACCGAGTAAGAGAAATACTTTAAAGGTTTACGCCGGACCGAGCGAAAGGGATATATTAAAGGTTTATACCAGGGTTTATACCGGATCGAGCGAAAGGGATATTTTAAAGGTTTACGCCGGACCGAGTAAAGGGGATATTTTAAAGGTTTATACTAGGGTTTATACCGGACCGAACGAAGGGAATACTTTAAAGATTATATTTTCGGAATTATCGTAGAGATATAAACGAACTAGTATAAATTAAAATTTAATAAGTCTATTAAAAAGGTTTAGTATAAAATCGTACTTATTGACGGTAAGTAGCCTATATAAGCTTTACTAGCCTTCCTTTTCTCGCTATACGTATACTTTACTTTAAAAGGGTAAGGCTATCTAGTCGCTTACGTTTAAGCTATTTCGTATAACGATAGCCTCGTTAATCTATTATTCTATAAAAAGCTTCCGTAGTACCTTTATAGCTTTCGCGATTACCTTTATACGTTATAGTATCGATAGCGATAAAGATAAATCGAAGTTTATTTAAAGGAAGGCGCCGAAGATAAGTAGTATAAATACTAACTTATCCGGTCCTACCGTATTATTAACGGCTTTAACGGCTATTTATAAGATAGTATTATTACCGAAAATAGTCGAAAGCTCGACGTATAAAATCTTAAAGATATAACGTAAAAGGCTATAATATTTCTCGATTTTTCCGATAAACTAATAAGCTTTTATAAATACCTGTTTATATATAATCTTTATAATTTTAGCTTCGTTTCGGAATTCTACCGATACGAAGTTAGTATTAGTATTATAAACTAGCTAGTTAAAAAGTTCGAAATATATATTTATCTATATTATCCGAAAGGCTTTTTATATATCTTTAATAGATAATAAAATCAGAAAATAAACGGCTTAAAAGAACGTCGACGAGTTTATAATATAAAGTACCGGCTTTCCGAGTAAGTATATAACGTCGACGATAAGCTTATAATTAAAGTTATAATCGTTTTTTAAAGTAAATTTAAATTATTAAAGGGTAAAGCTTTTTATCTAATAATAATAGTAGAACTTTATAATAACTTTAAAAACTATAACGTCGACTTTATAGCCGGTATTCGTTAATAGCCGGGATAGCCGATTAATAGTTAAATATCCGAAATAATAATAAAAACGATATAGCTTTTTTTCTATAAAAAAAGCGCCGGTATTTCGTTTCGAAAGAAAGAACTATAGATAGCCTTACTTCTAAATAATAGAAATAGCCTTTTTTTTACTTTATCTGTTAACCTTTACTAACTCGTTTATAATATTTCGAAAAAAGACGTTTAATTTATTTATATTTTAAACGTATAAAAGGAACGGCGTAAGTATATTAACGATATAAAAAGTTATAGCTCCGATAGGTAGGCCGATGTTAATAATATCGAAAGAAGATAGCTATACTTTTCGGCTAAATTTAATAATAGCTTCGTTAGCTTTAGTTTTATTTATTTCTACTGAAAGATCTTTATATTAAAAAGTAAAGTACTAGTTATAGCTTATAATTAAAAACTCTGCTATTTTAGTATTAAAAATAATACTTTAGAATTTTAGCTTTAGATAACGTTTTTAAAAAATAAACTATAAAGCTAGAATAACGGTATTCTTATATTCGGCCTTACTGTTATTATTATTAGAAATAGTATAAAGGAAAGCCGTGTTTATTAGCTAGTATATAGCCTTTTTATCTTCGAAGACGTTAGTCTTACTATTATTATTATTATTTTATTCGGCTAAGCTGTTAATACTATAGGCGGCTTTATAGCCTTTATAGTTAGTTAAAAAGGCTATAAAGCCTTTTTTTATAACCGATTCGCCGTAGTATTTATATTATATTAAATATTAGTTTTAAAAGCGTTATCTTTTTTCCGGGATATACTTTATAAACTAATAGCTTTCTTAGCTATAGATAAAATACTTCTTCTTCTTATACGGTTACCGGCGTTTATTATTTCGACGGTTATTACAAAAGGTTTTTTTATAAAAGCTAGAACTATTTCTTCGGAAGCCGAAACCTTTTCGTTAACGATTATTATTATATCGACGGTCGAAATAATAGGTTTCGTTATTAGGTCGTTCTTAAACGAAATAGCTGCCGGTATTATTCCTTTACTTAAAGGATAACTCGAAGGATAAACAGAGGTTTTAAAAAAGCTTTTTATAAAGAGTAGTAGGTATATAGAAGGCGTATTCGAACTTAGCTACTCTTTTATATATTCGAAGGACTGTTATTCTTAAGATCTCGTCGCTAGCGTAATAAGGGCCGAGGGTATATTAGTAAAGCTAGAGCTTATTTAGTATAAGGCGTAAGATTTTATAAAGGCTTTTATCGACGTTATTTTTATTATTCCGAAGGCTATTAAACGTTATATTAGTCTAATCGTTATAGTATTACTAATAATTTATATCGGTTTTAAAGTAAGTCTTTAGCTTTTTATATACTGTAGTAAAATTATTTATCGTACCGATATAGTAAATATAATAAGTTTCGGCTTTTCTGGTAAGAATTTAAAAAAGTACGGCGTAAAACTAGTTTAGCTAAATACTATTATAATAATAAAGATTTATAAAGATTCTTAGTTTATTATCTAATAGGTTATAAAACTCTCCGGTTTACTTTTTATCCTTATTTTAAGCTTTCGAAAAAGCTATAATCTTTTCTAGTTTTAATATACGGTTAAATACTTAGCGGGAAAAGAGAGTTTTATAAAAGTTATAAAGCGGCTTATAAGGGTATTTAAAAACTAAAGGATATATAGCTTTTTATTAATAGTATAATATACCGGCCGGCGTATATAACTATAGAAAAGAAAGGTTCGGATAATTTTAAAGTTATTTTTATAACGTAGTAGGTTATATCGGGCTTTAAAAGCCTGTTAATAGTCTTATATCTTATAGTAGCGGCGGTAGCTATATTCTCGATCGTAGTAAGGGCTTAAAGGGAAGAAAGAGTAACGGTATATAATACAGCGATTTATTTTTTTCGATAGACGGTATTACGTCGTTATTATTATCTTTAGGCTAAAAGAAAAAAGGGTTATAACTATTATTTATAAAAGGCTTTAACTATTTTTCTATTTTATTGATAATAGCTTATTTTACCTACTGTTTTACTTTTACGCCGGGAAAGAACTATTCTGTTTTTATCTTATCTTTTAGCTATACCGGTAGTTCTTCTTTTATTATAATATCTAGTAGTTAAATAGTAAAGTAGCTTTTATATAAGCCTATATAAATCCTCTGTTCTTTTAAAAAGGTTTTTATTTTACGTTATTAGGTAAAGGCGATTAACTTAAATATACCTTTATTTTAACCTTTAAAGTCTTTTTAAAAGTCTATTAGTAGATGTTTACCGGTAATATCTATTTAACGAAAGTTTTTAATAATACATGCGATAAAAGTCGTCGTATTAACCTTATTAAGTATATCTTTACTTATAAAGGTATTTTATAGCTTTAAGTTAACGTATATCTATTAGCTTTAAAGAACTTGCGATACCTTTATTAAGCCGTCGAGGTATTTTTATAAGAGGTAAGGGCTATCGGCTTTATCCTCGTCGAAGGCTATTACGAAGTTATAGTAATTGTAATCGGGGTATATAGAAAGAGAAACGTTTTTATACTATACTTTTCCGACTAACTACTAGTATATTTAAACTATTTACCTGTAAATAGTAATCGCTTAAAATTACTATACGGTAACCTAACTTTTACTAGCTTTTTTATCTATATAACTAACGTCGAAGAGGTTTATAGGGAAAGGGTTTATTGTAAAGTAAGGTTCTTAAAGGAGAGTTTTATAACGGGAGGTTTTCGTAAAGTCTTGAAAAAGGAGGAAAATCGTAAGTACGGTCGTAAGGAAAGGGAAGGTTATAGAGGTTATAAATAAGGTCGTAATCGTAAAAGAGGTTTATTATAAAGTCGTAAAGTAAAGGTATAAAAGGAAGGTTTATAATCGTTATAAGGAAAAGTTATAAAGGAAGGTTGTTCTCGGTAGAAGAAGTAACAGGCCGAGAAAGTATATAGGTTTTACCTTAAAGGAAGTTTATAGTATAAAATAGGTATACGGTTTCGTTTAGAAGGAAAGTTCGTAGTATAAAGAAGTTTTAAGGTATTATACGATAGTATATGCCGGTAGGTTATAAGGTAGTTTTTTAAATAAACACGTTGTTATTAAATTAGTTTAAAAAGGCCTTATAAAGGTTTATCGGTTAATATCGACTACTTTCTAAAGGTTAGCTATACTTAAATAATTATAAATAGCCTTAATCTTAACGTAGATCTCGCGACTTAAAATACAACGAACAGCCTATAGAGGAGCCTTAATCGTTACAGAATAATTATAAGAAAAATCTGCCTCTTTTAACCTTACTATTAAAGGTTACCTATATAACTACTAATTAGTGTTAGTAAGGCTTAAGGTAATATAAATATAATCGATCGTAGACTTTATTAGCTTATAGTTATATGTGTTCTTTAAGTATAAAGCTATTTATAGGCCTGGTATAGAAACCTATCTATAGGCTAGGCGGCTTAACAGTTCTGCCGCCCTGCTAAGGCGGTAAGCTTAACCGTCTGCTTATTTAAGCAGCAGTTTTACAGTTAAATCTTTTTATTAAATTTATTCTTTTTAATTTTAATACTTAATTACTATTTAAATAATTACTTTTTAATTATATATATTAAAATAAAATAGTTAATTAAAAGTTTTTATTACTTTATAATCTTTTTTATTTTATTTAAATTTTAATTTATTATATTAAATAAGAAAGACTTTTAAAAGCTATTTAAAAGTTTATTTAGCTTTACTATTAAAGCCTGTTAATTTCTTTATATTATAAACTTTCTTTTTATTTAAACTATTTTTTAAAAATATATTTTTAATATTAATTTATTTTATATTAAAGTTATATTTTACTATAAATACTACTATTATTTTAAACGTTTTTATTATTAAAGTAATATTATAAGTAACGTTTTTATTATTTATTATTATATTACTTTATATTATAATTTTTACTTTATATTTACTTAAAAGCTTAGTTTTATAAAAGTTATATATAAATATATACTTTAATAATAAAAGTATTATATACTTTTAATATAGCTTATTTTTATATATTATTAAGCTTTTTACTTTAATAAATCTTTTAGCTTTATTTAATATATTTTTATAAACTTATCTTTAAAAAATGTTTTTTAATATTATATTATATTTAAAAATACTTTATTAAATTATCTTTTTATATATATAGTATTTTAAGTTTATAGCTATTAAATATTAACTATATAATTCTTAATATAACTTTTTAAATAATACTTTTCTTATTTTACTTATTAAGTTTTTTTATAACTAATAAAATTAAAGCTAAATTTAATTACTTTATTAGCTTTATCTTTTAAACGCTAATATAAATAGGTTTATTCTTATATATCTTTTTTTATATATACTTTTTATATTTATTTTATTTTATTAAGCTTAAGGTTTTATTCTTTTTATTTAACTATATTATTACTTTATAATTAAATAATTAACCTTTTATTTTAATATTCTTTTAAGTTTATAAAATTATTTTATTTACCTTAAAAAATACTTATACTTTTAAGTTTAAAGCTTATTATATTAAATAGTTTCTTATTATAAGTATATTTAATAAAATACTATAAGTTAAACTATACTTATACTTATTATATTAAAGTCTATTTTAATATTTTAATATACTTTAAGATTACCTGTAAATTATTATTATAATAATAATGTTTATACTTTTTATTTTAATTTTAAAAAGACTTTTATTATATTATTTATATTACTTTATATTTACTAACCTTTAAAAGAAACCTTTTTATTATTATTAATATTATTTTTATAAATTAAGTTTAAAAGCTTAATTAAATCTTAAAAATAACTAGCTTAGCTTTCTTTTTTATAGTTTATATATATTATATAGCGTTTACTATCTATTTAATTTATATAATACCTTTTATTAAAAAGGTTAATGTTTATTTTATAAGGCAAGTAAGTATATAGAAAAATTATTACCTTTAAGATTTATACTACCTGTTTTTAATTTTTATTAGCTTTAAATTACAATTATACTAATTCGCTATAGTACCTGTTTAAAGGATCTAATTAGCTGTTAAAAGCAGTAATTCTAGTCGTTCTGTAACTAAATACACTAGTAATTATAAGGCCTTTAATGCCTGCTAGAAGGCTTACAGTCACTTTAAGGCTTACGATAAGACCGATTAAGATAAGGCCTACGATAAGGCCCTTTACAGCAGACCTAAGGTTTAAACTAAGATACACGCTCGAGTTTTAATCCGATTAAGTAGAGATTACTGAAATCTAAAACTTTAAAAAAAGGACTATTAAACGGTATATTTAATGAAATCGTAGTGTTTAAAGTAAGTTTAATATTAAAGGTAATAGTCTTAGTTCTTTAAGTTTTTAAAATTCTTAACTTAAACCTTAGCTATTCTTTCTTTTCCTTTCTATTAAAGGTTTATATAAGCCTTTAAATTTAAATTAAGTAAATATATAGGTAAGTAAGTAAGTTAATAAGTTAGTAAGTAAATAGGTAAGTAAATAAGTAAAAAAGTAAGTAAGTAAGTTAACTAGTAAATACTTTACTAGTAAGTAGCTAAGTTAAAAGTAAGTAAGTAAGTAACTAAATATATAAATAAATATATTAGATTATAAGTTAGTTAGTTAAGTAATTATTTCGCCGCTTAAAGCTGTGAAAGATATAATAAAAGAACGTTTAAAAGGCTTAAATCTATTGTATTTAAAGTAGCTTAAGTAGTATATCTAGTTATTAAGTCTTTAATACTTTTTAACAGAAGGCCTTTTTAAAAGGCAGTCTTACCGCCGTTCCTTAATATAATATAGTTATTGCTATTTATTAAGTTAAATATATTAAGTTTTATTTTAATAAATACTTATATCTTATATATTTATAATTAAATTAAATAATATATATATATATTAATAAAAGAATAAAGATTTATATTACTACTTTATACTATATATTAAGTAAAGGCTCTTTTTATTATAAATTAATCTAATTAGCTAGTAATTTTACTACTTTAAATTAATCTGTTTAATTTAATTAAGTTAAATAGTTGCTTTAATTAGTTACTATTATAATAATATAAATCTTTATTCTTTTTAATAAAGTTAGTTAAAAAAATAATATATTTAATATAATTAATAATAAGTTAATAATAAATTTAATAAATTTTAAAGATCTTTTAACTTTATTATATTAATAAGTTTTAATATTATCTTAACTATTATAATTTTAAAATTTTATAGTTTTAGTTTTTTTATAATTATATATTTAAAACGCTATATATCTTCTTATAAAAAACATTTATTCTTAAGTTTAATAATAGTAATATATTTTAAAATACTTAAGTATTTAATTTATATATTCTTTTTATTTCTTTTTATTATTAAAGTAAATTAATATAAGTTTAAGCTATATAATTATAATATTTAACTATTTATATAATTTATAGTTAATTATAACTTAAATAATAATAAGTATATTAAAAAGTTTAAATAGTATTATAATATATTTTAGTATAGCTTATATTTTAACTATATCTATTTTAAAAATAAGGTTATTTTCTTTATTATATTAATTTCTTATTATTTTATTAAATATAGTAAATAACCGTTAAAATACTATTAATGCTTTTTTAAATTATAATTATATATATTATTAATATATATATATTATTAGTAATAGTAATAACTTATATTAAACAGTTAAATTTAATTAATAATAAGTTTACTTTAAATTTATTACATTTAATAAATAGTTTTAAAAAGATTTATTTCTTAACTATATAGCATTATTTAATTAGTTAAAGGCTTTTAAAAAGGCTTTTATATTAAACTGTTATAAGTTATATAAAAGAAAGTTAAAACTTAATATTATAGCGTAGCGTAGCTATACGTACTATCTGACTTTAACCTTAAGGCTAGCTAGTAACACCTAGCAGACAGCCTTACCTATACTTTAAACTTTCTTTAAAAAGCTAACCTTACGTTTCTTTTTCTATTTCTCTTTCTTCTTCTTTATAGCGACGATTCGATTAAAATTTATAATATACCTAATTTAAAAGCTTAGCCTTTTATATATCTCGTGCTATAATATAATTTTAATCGACTTAATCGTTTATTACGATTAATCTTTATATTATAATTTAAGTTTAGTTATTACTAATTAACTAAAAAGGAACCTTACGACCGCTTAAGTAACCGCGCCGATAACCGACCTTTACCTGAATAAAGCTAGAAAGAGAATAACTAAGTGTTATATAAATAACCGAATATAGCTAAAACTCTTAAAAAACACGTTTCCGAACAGCACGCCGAGGCCTATAAATAAGTCCGATTTAATATTACCGACTTAAATATTACTTTACTTAAAAAAGATAAGGTTATAAATACGCCCCTTTATTAAAGATCCTTTAACGTAACGAAATAAATAGTCCTTTTAACTACCTTTATTAAAAAGATAGTAACCTTATAGAATAAAAACGGTTAAAAAAGGAGATAGTCGTTACCGTTAACTTTACTTATAATAATTTTGTTAAAAGTATTAAAAAGTAAGATTGTTTTATAAAATACTTTTATTTAAATAATAAGGTTAGTTTAAACGATAATTTAGTAAAAAAAGTTACTTTTACTATTAAAATCTATAGTAATAATTTAAATAAAGCTACTTTTTATTTTATCCTTTTAACCGCTATTAGTAAAACTTAATAGCTTAACTTTAAAAAAAGTATAAACTTTACTACCTTTTAAAAGAAGTTTATAAAAAAACCCGATACTTTATACTAAAAGTTTAAGTTTTACACTATTACTTTAATAATATCCCGTTTATAAGTATATAAGATTTATTAGATTACTTATAAACTAAACGGTAATTAAGTTATATTTTACTAATAAGTCTACTTTCTTAAACGATAGTTGATTATAATAAAAATAATTATAAAAAAGACGATTATAATAAAGATAACCTTAATAACGGTAATAAGAGCTTTTATAAAAGCTTACTTTTTTATATTGTTTAGTAAAAGGGTAAGATTATAAACCTTTAAAAAGAAATGGATAAGTTAACTTAAAAGCTAAAGAAGGCTAATAATTCGATCGTTTTCTTATACTTATAGTAATATAAGTATTCTTATTTTATAGATTTTATAGCTAATAGTATATACGTCGAGCGCTTTATAAAGGTAGACAGACTTAATATTTTTTATAATAACTTTATTAAGAATAAAATAAATTTTAAGTTTTAGTTCGATATTATATAAAGAAAGTTAACTATAAATACTAACTACTATTATAATAAGAACGATAAAATAACTGTAATTAAAACAAAGCTTAATAATAATACTATTAAAGATTTAATACTTTATATTTATATTTTAAATCTAAACTATATTAAAACTATTAATAAGCTAATAATATACTTTTAAAATAAGTACTTTAATTATAATAAGGCCGATAAGGCTAAGGATAAGTTTAGTATTTTCGTTATAAAAGCTAAAAATATCTTCTTTAAGTTTAAAAATAAGTTTATCAGACTTATAAAAGAGAATAGTAAGCTTTACATTAAGTAAAAGAACTTTTTAAAAAAGAAGATTATTAACTGTTTAAGTAACGTTTTAGTTATTTAGTTTTTAAACCTAATTATTAGTTTTAATAAGATCTGTTAGCTTTATTAGTAAGTTAATCTTAATTTTAAGATATAAGCTAAATATAAGGTCGTTATAACTATTAAAAAGACTAATACTGTATTTAGCAGTAATGGCAGTAGTAATAATAAAAGAGGTAAAACTCGATAGACTAACAGATTTAGATAATCTGCTTCCGGATTTTAAAATAACAGAACGGCTATTAATAACTGTAACTAAAAGCTTTATAAACGTTAATATATAAAAAGTAAACTTACCGAGTTAAAAGTTATTAAGCTTACTACGAAGAAACGCTACTTTAATTATTGTAAGGTAAGTTATTACGTTCGGAACTATCTTACTCCCTTTTTAAGTAATAGTAAAAGAAAGAAAAACAACTACGTTTATTTAGTTAAAATCGTTACTTATATAGAATACGATTTATTTATTCTTACCTTTATAAAGGATAAGTTAAATAAAAACTCGGAACATAAGTAGCTTTAAGAAATTCCGACTCTCGCTTAAAGCTTATAGAATTAATAAAAACTTTAGAAATTAATAAAGTAATAAAATTAAAATAAGCGATAATCCTTTTTAACTTTTTATAATAGTTTTTAAAAAAAGACTTATTTTTCGTTTTTAATATTTTAGCTTATAATAAATTATCTATAATTATAACTAACTGTTTTATTAATATAAAAGTAAAAGGCTATATATTTATTAGCTTACTATTTATATAACGTATATTAAAAAAACTAAAACTTAAGAAAGTAATAGGCTTTTACCTTTAATTCGTTAAAAGATATAACGGTAAGCTGTTATCTACTTAATTAATAAATATAATATTACGTTTATAGCTCGAAATTTAAAGATATATATTTTTAGCTATATTCCTTATATTAAATATAAAATATAATATAATACTAAGATATAAATAGTTAAAATACTATAACGTATTATTAGACGTATATAGGCGTTATTTCTTTTTCTTGTTAAATAAAAAGACTTCGGCTAATAAACTTATATAAATAAGCTGCTTTAAGCTTAAAATAGATTTATAAATAAAGGATAAAAAAAGACGTATAAAAAGAAAAGTCTAACGTTAAATTAATAAGTTATAAATAAAGATAAATTAGTTATATAAATAGACTATCTTTACTTCTAATATTATTACTTTAAACTTTACGTATAGTTATTAAGTAAAACTATCGTTATATATATCTCGCCTTACTCTATTTATTAGTGTTTTAAAGACAGAACAGATAGAGCAATAACTTAAAGAATAAGACGATATATTTAAAAGGATAAATAATACTTCGTCTTTAACCTTTACTTTATTACCTTTACCGAGTTTTTTAAAAGTAAAGCGTAACGTATAGAAACTATATATTCTTAAGCGAGATAGTATTAGCTAGTATAAAGATAGACTAATTAATATAGCTTTAGTTATTATAACGCTGTTCTTTAGTATTATTAAGTAAACTTATATCGGTATAACTAATCTTTATAAAATCGATTGTATTATTATAGACTTAAAATCTAAAGATATACTTAATAATAATAGAAAGTATAGATAAATAGCTTAATAAGTTATCCTTTCCGAATATTATAATCTTTTAAATATATAAAGTAAAGCTTAATTAAATAAACTTACTAATTATTACCTAAAAGTAAACTATTATATATATTTAAATAACAATACTTACCTAAAGAGCCTTAATTACTTACCTTTATATAAGATATCGTTAAAAGAACTCGAAGTAGCTTAGGCCTATATTGAAAACAACTTTAATAAAGAGTTTATTATTTTTAGTAGTATTTCTTAAACAGCTCCGGTATTAATAATATTAAAGCTTAAAAAAGGTTTACGTTTTAATATAAACTATCGAAAGCTTAATATACTTACGAAAAAAGATTAATATTTATTACCGTGAATTAAAAAAATAATAGCTTAGATATTTAAAGCTAAAATTTTTATAAAACTTAATATTCGTTAAGCCTTTTATAAAGTAAGACTAGTATAACCGAAAGATAAAAAGCTAATAACCTTTTATATTCGATATAAGGTATTTAAGTATAAAGTAGTCTTTTTTAAATTAATAAATAGCCCGGCGACTTTTTAACGATTTATTAATAATACTTTATAAAAGTACTTAAATATTTTCTATAGTATTTATATTAATAATATTTTAATTTACTCTAATAACTTTTAAAAAGTATTATAAGTATATTCGGAAAGTTTTAAAACGTTTTTAATAGGCCGGTTTATAAGCCGACTTAAAGAAATATAAATTTTATATCTTTTAAATAAAGTACTTCGAATTTATTATCGGTTCGGAAAGTATAGCTGTTAACTTAGATAAGATCTTTATAATAAGAAATTTAAAGTCGTTAACAACCGTTATTAAAGTCTAGTTTTTTTTTAAGTATATATAATTTCTATAGAAAGTTTATACTTATATACAGCTATATTATTAAGCTTATAATAAACTTAATAAAGAAAAACGTATAATAGAAATAAAGAAATAAAGAAACTATTTCTTTTAAAAAGTTAAAATAACGGCTTATATTTACCTTTATACTAACTTACTTCGACTATAATAAGCTTATACGTATAAAAACCGATATATTTAATAGTATAATAGTTAAAGTTTTATTATAATTCTATTTTAATTAAAAATAGTATTTTATAAGATTCTTTTTAAAAAGTATAAAAAGCGTTAAACTTAATTATCTAATCTATAATAAAAAGTTAATAGCTATAGTTAAATCTTTACGCTTTTAAAACCTAAAGTTAATAAGTTTTTAACGTAATAAGTTCGATATTATTATTAACTACCGAATATTAAAGTACTTTAAAACTAAACGTTTATTTAATATAAAATAAGTTAATTAAATAAAAGAAATAGTATACTTTAAGTTCTATATTACTTATCGACTTAAAAAAAAGAAAATATAGTTATAAATATACTTTTCTATTAATACGTTAATATAAGACTTTTTAAGTAATAATAGAAAGACTAACGAACTATAGCTATTTTCCGTTATAATAGAGTTATTAAAGTTTACTTTTTAAAGCCTTTAAATCCTTTTATATATATCGATATCTTTAAAAAGATAGGGTTATTTAATATTTTACTATCGGTTATATTAAACGTTTTAAATAAGATATAACCTTTATTACCTTTATTAAGTATAATATTATTTAAACGCTTATTATTTATAAATATAGAAGATTTAGCTTTTAAAGTATACCGAAAAAAGGTATAGACTTTAATTAAACCTTAAACTATATTTTAAGATAAGTATATATTATATAAAAACCGTCTAGTAGTATCTTCTATAGAATTCCTTTATACTCAAGTTATTAAAGATTTATACGCTTAAGTAATAACAGCTTATCCCGGCTATAATAAAACCCGATATTTAATAGCCTTTAAATATTAACAGCTAAAGTTACGTAAAAACGTAAATAATTACGTTATTAATTAACTTTACCGCTTATTAAAAGACTTAAAAGATAAAATATTAAGATTATTATACCCGATTCTAATACTTAACCGGCTGTAGTAATATATTATTATAAACTTTAAAAGCTAACTAAAGTATAAAGATTATAACTATAATAACGTTTTTATTATAATTAATAAACTGTTTAAAAAGTTTTAAAGTATATTATATATAACCTTAATAACGGTATAAGATATAGTATTAATAAAAACCTTTCTGTAAGTATAGACTTTCATTAATTATTAGCTTCGATCGAAGGCTATAATTCGTAGCCGATTTTATTAACAAGATATTATAAATCTTAAGAATTAACTAAAGACTGTTATCTTTAAGGTATTTTTAATCTACCGGATAAGTTAAGATTTATAATTAGTTTATTGATAAATCCTTACGTTTATTTATTAATTATTATTAAGATAACTAGTACTATAGCTTACTTATAGTAGATATAGCTTACTGTATATGTTTATACGACTTATTAAATAAGATAACTCCTTTTAAGGTAATATATAGATTCTTTATACTACTATATTTTAATTAAGAATAAAATATACTTAATTTTAAAGGTATATTAATTCGAGAGAAACTGTTTTATTAAGATATATAACGTATAGCTAATACTTTATAGTCTTATTTCCGGAGAGCTAAAGACGTTAATACAGCTACTTAAAAGCGAATAGTATAGTAAGCTAATAAGTACCGCTGTAAACTTAACTTCGACGTTTAAGATTACATATATATTATTAAGAAGGTATAGTCTACTAATAAATTAAATAATAAACTAGACTTTTTTATAATATAAAGTTTCTACTGTATTATAGTAAAGAAAGATTACGCTTTTAAAGTTATTATTCTTACTAGTTAGCAGATATAACTTTTTTAATCGTTTACGTTGTAACTTTTATAATCCTTTACCGAAGCAGAACTATACTCGCTTTAATACTAAGCAGATTAACAGTAAAGATAAATAAGAGGTTAATCGTATATTAATATTACGTATTTATTATAAAACCTTTTAATACTAGGTATAATAGCGTAGTTAAAATTATAATTTAAAGTTTTATAATACCGATTACTTTAAGAATATACCTTTTAAAATACAGGAGTTTTATAAACATATACCTTAAGTAATTCGTAAAAGAAGATAATAACCTTTACTTAAATAATAATACTCTTTTAAAGCTTAAAAGTTAAACTAAGGTATAACGATTAAGATAACGTTATAAGTAAAGAATAATTACGTTATAAAAAAGGTTTTTAATAATATAATAATACTTATAAATAGTCCTGTTATTTTTAAGTTAAAACTATAAAGATATTATAATACCTAGGTATAAAGGCCTTATAGTATAGTAGTTTATCTTAAGGCTAACCCTCCTTTAACTAGAAAACGGTTAATTATTATAGCGCTATTAGTTTAATTAAGCCTTAGCATATTCTTTTTATAAGGGATGGTAATATTATAGCGTAACGTAGCTATATATGCTATTTAACCTTAACTTTAAGGTTAGCTAGTAACACTTAGTAGACAGCTTTACTTATATTTTAAACTTTCTTTAAAGGGCTAACCTTACGTTTCCCTTTCTGTTTCTCTTTCTTCTTCTTTATAAGAACGATTCGATTGAAATTCGTAATATATATAATTTAAGAGACTAGCCTTTTATATATCTCGTGCTATAATATAATTTTAATCGACTTAATCGTTTATTACGATTAAGTCGATAATACATTTAGCTCTTATAACTATATTAACTATAAAAGTATAGTATTTCTTTTATATACTTTTTATTTAAAAAAAAAGTAATATAAGTATTATTTATAGGCTTAATACTTAAAAGTTAAAAGATTATATTATTAGTTTTTAAAATAATTAAATTAGTTTTAATAATTAAAAAACTATATATAGCTTATATAGCTATTTTAAGTGATAAAATTAAGATTTTAATTATAATATAAAGTATTATTTTATTAACCTTACTATTATATTTCGTTTATACTTAAAATATCTTTTTTTTATATTAATATTAACTGTCTTTTAAGAATAATTAACTTATATAAAAATATAATAGTAATAAATATAATAATAAGCTTAATAGTAAGTAACTTTATAATTAATTAAGCATAATAAGAGTTTAAATAATAGTATATAATTATTAAATTATATTTTATAATTAGTAAAGTTAATATATATTTAATTAAAGGGTTTTTAATAAAAACACTTATAAAAGTATATATTATAATAAGTATTTCTAATAAACATTATAAGAATAAAGATTTATACTACTAGTATAAAGACTTATATTACTGCTTTATATTATATATTAAGTAAAAGAACTTATTATTATAAATTAATCTAATTACTAAGTAACTTAAATACTTTAATTAAATTACTTAAATTTAGTTGTTTTTATTAAGTTAATATAATCGCTTTAATAAGTTTAATTTACTTACTTAAATTAACTTAAACAGTCGCTTTAATTAGTTGCTTTTACATGTTATAATATAGTTTATAAGGCAGGTAGCCTTTCTTATCTAGATAATTAGATTAATTTATTATAATAAAGCCTTTTAATTTAAGTACTATATATTATAGCAGTGTAAATCTTTATATTAAGAGTGTAAAAATATAGTTTTAATACTATAGCTAATATAATAAACTATTTATTATAGTAATAAAGTCTTTAATAATAGCTTTTAAAGTTTAAAATATTATAATATAAAGTTTTATATATTTAATAACGTACCTGTAATATAACTTTACTATAAGTATAAGTAATTAAGGTTATAAAAAGCAGTAAAATATAAGAATAAATAGAATTTAAATATAGTAAAAAGCTTATAAGAGTTTTTATTAATAAGCTTATAAAAGTATGTTAGTTTTAAGCTATATATAATAGTAAGTATAAGATAAGTATAAGATTTATTTTAATAAGTTACTTTATATAAATTAAATAAATAGAAATATAATATAATACTTAATTAATAAGCCTTAAAAGAAAAAGTAAAATAAAGAAAAATAATAAGTAAATAAAAAGAGTTTAAATTAAGTATTAGTTAGTAAGTAAGTTTTTATTATTATATATTATTTAGTAATATAGTAAATATATTTTACGTTTATTACTTAGTATTCTTTTAAAAATAATAAATATTACTTTGTATTTTTAACGTTAATATATTTTATTAACTTAAAGTATTATTTACTAAATAACTCTTTTTTAATTAAAATTATAACACTTAAGCGTTTATTTTTTTAAGTTTTAATTATTTTATTAATAGTTTCTGTTTATTTTTAACTAAGTATTTAGCCTTTTTATTTTATTTTATACTATTTTAAACTTTAAAATTACTTTATTAACATTTAAAATGTTTTATAGTATTTACATATAAAATTAAGTAGTATAATCGGTTTAATTTATAAAAGACTTAATAAATAACTATTTATAAGTATATTTCTATTATAATACACTATAGCTTATAATACTTAAAAGCTTTATTATATATTACGCTTTATTATTATTTACTTTTATAGCTTTTACTATTAATAAGTTTTATTTATTTAAGTTAAACTATAGCAGCTTTTTTTTAAAATAAGTAAACTATAAATAAAATTAAGTATATATATTAGTTTATAGTTTATATATACTTTAACACGGTTTTATATTTCTATTTAATACTATTAAACGTATTTATAAGTTAAATTCTTAAATACTATATAATTATAATAAAGTTTTATAAATACTTAAGTTTTTAAAGTAAACTTATATTAATAATACTTCTTATTATATTATAGATTTATATTTGTTTAAGTTTAGTAATTATAAGTTATACTTATTTTTAAAAAATATATTAAGCTAATACTAAAGTGCTTATTTTTAATTAGCTAGTTTTATTAATATAGTAGCTAGTAGTATTAAACTTACTAACTTTATATTAAGGTTCTTTTAAAGGTATTTTAAACGCTTACTTTTATTACTTTTTTTACTTAATTAAAAATAATATATAACAATATTTTACTACTTATATTTACTCTTATATAATTAAACTTAAATTATATTCTTTTATATTTCTACCTTTATTATTATAGTTAACGGTTATTTAAAAGTATAAGCTTTTAAGCTTATTTTATTTTAACTTAAATATAGTAAAGCTAATAGCTTTTAGTGTTTAATAAAGGTTACTTACCTTTATAATATTTAATATTTATTTTATTTAATTAAATATAGATTTTATAGAACAACTACTTAAATAGGTAAGCGGTTAAGCTTGCCGCCCTAGCAGGGCGGCAGAACTGTTAAGCCGCCTAGCCTATAGATAAGTTACTACACTAGGCTTAGCAATAGATTTAAACCTAGAGAATAAACATATATAACCTAAGACTAAAAGACTGTACGATCGATCGTATCTGTATTACCCTGTACGCCTACTAACAGATTTCTGTAAGCTTTTTTAAAAGTCTTTAATTTAAATAAATTAAAGATAGTTTAAAGAGTATATTAAGATTAAAAACAGTATACTTTAAAGTTATTAAAGTATTAAACTTATTAAAACTAAGGTTTATAACTTTTAAATATTAAAAATATAAACTAAAAAAAGTAATATAAATACTTAAATTATAATACTAAATACTAAATTATATAAATTAATTCTGTTCTAATTATAATATTATTAAATATTAATAACGTTATAAAAATAAGCTTATTAAAATACACTTTTTTTTACTTATTATTAAACTAAACACTTACTTAATAAAAGAATATATAAAAAGAAAATAACTTTTTATATTTAAATATAACTTTATAGTTTACCGGTATTATACTAATTAAATTAAAAGCTAAAGTTTTTAGCTATTTTCTTTTTAATAAACTTAAGGAATATTCTATATAAATAGCTAAATAGTTAGTTAATAAAAGTAGTAAGTTTTTTTAAAAGCTTTAAAAAGAATACTTATAATAGCTATACTGTTATATAATAATAAATATTAAAAGAAACTAGTTTTTAAATACTTTTACTACTATTATCTTTTTATTATATTAAGTATATCTTCTATTAAAATTTAAGTTAGTTAAATATCTTTAAACTTTATTTAATGCTTTATTAAAATAAAAAGGTTTAATATATTCTCTTTTAATCTTAGTTCTGCCTTTAAGTTTATAATTATAGTATATTAAGTACCTTTATTTATTATAAATAATAATTCAGTATTATATAATAAGTTTAATTATATTAACATGTTTAATTAAGCGATTAATAAAGAATAACAATTAATAAAACAAAGATTTACACTACTAGTATAAAGATATATAATACTGCTTTATACTATATATTAAGTAAAAGCCCTTATTGCTATAGATTAATATAGTTAGCTAATAACTTAACTACTTTAATTTAATTAGTTTAGTTTAATACCTTTAAATTAATTACTATAACTAAACTTAATCGTTTTAATTAAGAGAACAGAGATTCGCACTGCTACCTTATACTGTACTTAAATTAAAAAGCCTTGTCGCTGTTAATTAATCTGATTAGCTAGATAAAGGCTACTTTAAAGACAAAATTATAACGTCTAACTGTAACTGATTAAAACGACTAATTAAAGTAACTAATTAAAGTAACTAATTAAATTAAAGTAGTTAAGTTACTAGCTAATTAGATTAATCTATAGTAATAAAGGCCTTTACTTAATATATAGTATAAGGCAGTAGTGTAAATCTTTATACTAGTAGTATAAATCTCTGTTCTTTTAATTAATTCAAACTCTTTAACTGATTTAATTACTTTAACTAATTTAATTATTTAAATTAATTTAATTATTTACGTTAATAAGTCGTTATTATACGTTACTATTTAGTCTATAAGGCAGCTTTCTATATCTGTCTAATTAAAATTAATCTATAGTAATAAGGCTTTCTAAATTAAGTATAGTATATTATAGCAGTTTAAATCTTTATACTAGCAGTATAAATCTTCGTTCTTAAAATTAAAGATAAGTTAAAAAGAAAATTAAAAAGAAGAAGGTACAATAAATTAAACTAGCTAAATAACAAATAAAATAAAAGCTATTAATAAAGAATTAACTAGTGTTTTTTAATGTTTTATTTTTAAAATAAAGTAACTAATAAAACCTTTATACTTTTTAATTAATTTTAATATATTAATATATCTCTTTTTACCTTTTTTACTACTATAATACTTAAATCTAATTATTAATATATTATTAGTTAGCTTTAATTCTTTAAATAGTAGTAGCATTATTAATTATATTAAGGTTTATAATATTAATTAATTAGTTTTAAACGTTTTTAATTAATATACTTTAAAAATCTTAAAAATAATAATTATAACGTTAAAGATAATAATAAATCTTATAATATAAGCGTTAAACGTTTAAATACAAGCTTATTAAAAAAAGAGATTAAAGTAAGTATATAAACGTTATAATTATAATTACCAATAGTTTTATACTTTAAATTAAAAGAAAAAGGCTTTTATTTTTACTTATATTATTAACTTTTTTAAGTGATTATACTTTATTATTTTAAAGTATTTATTAACTTTTTATAAAGGCTAAAAAGTAAAACCTTTAAACTTTAATAGAATTTTAAAATTAGCTTTTAATTTTTAAAATTAAAAAGCTATATATAAAGCTTAAAGTTATAGAAAAGTCTTAAAAATACTAGTTTTAACTTTACTTAAATATTTAATATAAAAAGAAATATAATAAAAATTTATTTAAGTATAATATTTATAATAAGTAGAAAATATAAGATTTTATAATTTTAATAGTAACTTTATAAACTTATTACCTATATATTATACTAGTTCTTTTATTTTAATATTCTTTCTTTTAAAGATGTTTTATTTAAGTTTATATTTAAGCTATAGATTTAAAGATCTTTATTAAATAAGATTTAAAACTAAAAGCTGTTATTAATCTTTTAATTATATTTAATAACTAAAACAATAAATTATTTAAAGTAGCTAAATAACTTAAAGATAAGTAATAAAATTTTTAAAAATAAAGTTAATTAATATACTATTTAACAGACTATTTATTATTATAGTATAAGATATATAAGAGGCTATACTTTTAAATTAAATGTATTATAAAATTTAATTAAATTGTTACTATAAAAAAGAATAGAAAGAAACAGAAAGGGAAATATAAGGTTAGCCTTTTAAAGAAAGCTTAACGTATAGGTAAGGCTGTTAGCTAAGTGTTATTAGCTAGCCTTTAAGTTAAGGTTAAATAGTATATACAGCTACGCTACGTTATAATAATTATTAAAGTTAACTACTTACTTAATATTAAAGCTATTCTAATATATTACTAGAAACTAGCTTACTTTAAAACTAGTTTTTAACTTTAAGCTAAATAAAAGTATAATACTATAAAATAAAATTATTAAGTAGCTTTTTACGGTTTTTAATAACTTTACTAATATCTTTTAAAGTATTATTTTATTTTTAAAATAAACATTAAAGTTCTTATTAATTAAATTAATAAATAAATATTAAACGTTATAAGCGTTTTATTTAATAGTTAAACTACTATTACTAAGATAATTAATTTTATTACTAAGTATATTCTTAAAATAAAGAAATTTATTACTAATATATTTTTATTACTATTAATATTTAAGGCTTTTATTAAAGATTTTAAAAAAGATCTTAATAACTAATATAATACTTAAATTAATACTATACTAATAGAAAAGATTTTAAACTTAATGTTAATTAAGTTTAATAATTTATTATAATATATATAGTTTCTTACTATTAATATAATTTTTTAAAGTATATAAAAGTAACCTATTAAATATAGTAGTATATATAAAGTATAAGCTCTTTATAGCTTATTTGCCGGCTATACCTGCCGGCTAAGCTTAACCGCTTAGCAAAATGCTTAATTACTTTAAAGATTCTGTTAAAACCTTTAAATAGTTTACTTTTAATAAGTAATACACTTAAACAGTATAATAAAAAACTATAACTTAATATATTTTTTATACTAAACAGTTTAAAAATAAATATTAAGATATTCTATAATTAATTATACTTTTTAAAGAAAAAAAAGAAAAAGAAAAAAACTCTTTTATTAGTATATTATTAATAATGTCGAGTTTTAACGAAATTTATTTTAGAATTATTATTAAAAGTTTAAATAAAAAGCTTAAATTAAAAGATCTTTTAAACTTAAAAACCTATACTTATAAAAACAGCTTGAATTAAATATTACTAAAGCTATTTAAACTTAAATTTAAATATAATAAGTATAATTTAAGACTTTAAAGTAAAAGTATATATATTATAAGTTTTAAATAACCTTTTAAAACTATTAAAGATAATATCTAGTATATACTTAATAATTAAAGCTATTAATTCTTTATTAAAGCTTAGTATAATTTAATAAGATATATATTTACTAAACCGATAAAGAAATCAGACTTATTATTAATAAAAAGCTAAAAAATAAAAAAGAGTTTAAATTTATAATTAAGTAACTTAGTATTGCTTTTACTTTAGTTTTACTTAATAATCTTCTAGCTTTAAAGATTATTAAGAAAAGATATTACTTTATTACTAGTACTTTAACTTAAATAGTTAATATATAGATATTATACTAATAGTATTTTAGAATTATAGTCTTTATTAATTAAAATTTAATATACCGATTTTATATTTTTATACCTTTTTACTTTACTGTATAATAAAAACCGTTAATCTTTTTAAAAGTCGAGATTTCTGTTTAAAAGGTTATTTTATAAAGACTTTAATAAAATAGTAAAAAAGCCTTTAAAGTAAAGATTTAATTAATAGCTAATTAAAAAGTAGATATTTAAACTATTATTAAAACGGTAATATTATACTAATAAACAGTAGCTAATATAGTAAATTCTAAAAGTTTAAGTTAATATAGTATACTTTAAAAAGGCAATTATTCCTCTTTCTTTTCTTTTTTATCTTTAAGTTATAACATTTAAGTTCGTATTAATTATAAAGCTTTTATATACTATAAACTAGATTTTAACCTTACTTATATACTTCTTACGTCTTTAATTTATATCGTTATATAGCTTTAATTCCCTTTTTAGCTATTTAGTCTCTTAATATTTTTATATTATACCTTATATATATATTTAATATAACCTTTTATATAGCGTATATCTTATATAATAAAGTTTAAGTTGTTTTTTAATAGTTTTATAGCTAAATAAAAGGCGTAATAACCGTTATTTTAAAAGTTTATTCTTACTATAATATATAAAACAAAAACAGATAGATAAGTATGTATTAAAATACTGTCTGCTATAGCTATAACCTACGATTATTTATTATTTCCCTTTACTTTTAACGTTTACTTAAACTAAGTAATTAAATTACGTAATATATTATAGTATACGCTTATATAGCTAGCTTAATTTACTTTCTTATTAATTATATTAGCTTTTAAACGGTTTTATTTTACTAGTTTTAAGCTAATATAAATACGTTGTTTTACTTATAACTTTTATAACTCTTTTATACTTTATAAAACTATATTTACCTACCTTTATTACAGTTTATATATTTATTATGTTTATAACCCCTTTATTTAATAATATCGATATATATATAATACATTAATAATAACTATATTAACTTTAACTTATTTATTTTATAAAGCTTTTTATTATTAAAACCGAAAATCGCCTTTTCTTATATCTTTTAAGATAAATTTAAGAGAGCGAGGATTTGTACTGCCGAGGCGAGGATTCGTACTTCTAGAATGTACCTTTTTACTAGCAATCTTCTTAACTTTCACTTAAGTTTAAAAGCTTATCTTTAGCTTATTAAACGAATAAGCTTCAATTTTAAACTTAATTATAAGCTATAAATTCAAGCTTAATATTTCTATATAAGTTATATACATCTTACTATATTATATATAAAGTTATAAAAGTTTATATTAATAGCTTAGTTAAGGTAAGTAGAAACTTTAGATTTCTTTAAAATCTTTTAAAGCTTTATAAGTTTACCTTTAATTTTAACTATATATTCTACCTTTTACCCTACTATATTATATGTTAATTAATAGACTTAAAGCTTATTCATTAGATTCTGTTGAAATTATTTAATTTGCTTAATTAAATCGCTAGATACAGAGGTTTAAACTTAGCTCTAAATCAGACCTTAATCTAACAAATCACAGGCATGCATTCGCCCTATAGGTATAAAACCTAAGTACGAATCCTCGCCTCGGCAGTACGAATCCTCGCTCTTAAATTTAAAGTTACTATATAAACTCTTACTAGTTTAGGTTCACTTTAAATAAAATTATAAAAATTTAAAAAGTATATATTAAATTTATATTACACTAGTTTAATTAATCTAGTTATATATAACTATTTATACTTTAAATTTTTCTTAATAACTATAAATTTAAAATAATACTTACTACTTAATAATATAATAATACTACTTTAAATTTTTATTATAATATAACGCTTTATTAAAAAATATATAATATATATATTTTAATTTAAATTTAAGTAAAAGTAACTATAAGTTAAGTACTAGTTAATTACTAACCCTTTTAATATTATATTAAAGAGTCTTTTAAATATAATTAAGTTTCTTTTTTTTAAAAACTAGCTAAAACTAGCTTTTAACCTTTTAGCTTATTTCTAGCTTAACGCTTTAAATAAAAGACTTAAATTCTATAATATACTATCGTTTATATTCTATATAACTAATACTAATACTAAACGCTACTTTAACTATACTAAAACTACCTACAATATATTTTATAAATACTTTTAATAATATACTAACTATTAAAGCTTATACCTTATACATTTTTTTTAGCTATTTTATATATTCGAAGTATATAAATAAATAGTGTTAACGCCTTACTATATAGTAACTCCGAGTATTATATAAGCTTTAATACTAAAGAAGTATAAGCTGCTTATTATATTATACCTGTATTTTTAACTATTATCTTTACCGATAGCTTTAAGCTAATATATAATAATTATCTTACTTTAAAAGCTTTATTAATTACCTTTTTCTATTTTAGCTTTTTATTACGTTTTTTCTATAGGTTAAATTCTTTTATTATAAATATCGTTTAGCTTAATTATTTGTAT
Organism: Cytospora piceicola; assembly: GCA_023375675.1. Lineage (NCBI taxonomy): Eukaryota > Fungi > Ascomycota > Sordariomycetes > Diaporthales > Cytosporaceae > Cytospora > Cytospora piceicola. Next base: position 115,280 of record JALQBC010000068.1, read on the forward strand.
ATAACTTATTAATAAACCTATTTTATACTTTACTTTATATATATTACTTTATAAAACGTTTTATATTTTAACTTAATATATATACTTTAAGTTTAGTTTATAATATTACTTTTAACTTAACTTTTAAAATTAATTCTAATATAGTCTTTATTTAAAACTTATAAACTAAGCTTTTAAACTACTATTATTAAATTAAAATATACTTTAACTATAGTATTTTTACTTTAATAAAAGACTAAATATATAAACTCTTTATTACTACTTATATTAAAAATCTTTATAATATATAGTATTTTGAATCTAGCTATTTAACTTTTTATATTACTATATTAGTTTACTTAATAGTATTATCTTTATTAATTTATACTACTACTAACTTAAAACTAATTTAAATTTTAACTACTTAAAATAATAAGCTATTCTATATAACTTAGTTATTATTAAAGCTTTTACACTAAGTATAATAACTTAACTATAGCTAATATACTATCTTTTAAAATAAACCTAGTTTATAAATAAATAATAAAAGACTTATAGCCTTTAATCCTTTTATCTTTACTAATAACTTTAAAACTATAATTAGATTATTTTAATACTTTTAAAGCCTTTATATAGGTTTTCTATTCTTAAATAATAGTTTTTATTAGTATACTTTAATATAAATCTATATATACACTTAAATCTTTTTAAATAGCTGTGATAATTAAGCTATAATAAACACTTTAAATAAGGTTTAATAGATATTATAAGCTTTAAGAGGTATACTTATATTTTAACTTTATTTAAAACGTTAAATTCGTATAGCTTATAATATATTTTATAGCTACTTTTTTATTAAACTTAAATACTTTTATATAATTAAATACCTTTGTTACTAATTTTATAACTTTATTATAAAACTACCTTTAAGCTATTAAAGATTTAACATTTATATTAAAGTGTATTACTTTATAATAGGTTTTAAAATACTTTATTATATATAAAGTTATACTAGCTACGCTTATCTTAGACTTTCTTTTTATATATTAGCAGTTTTAAACTATAGTATAGTATATTAGAAAGTAAAATAAAGAAAATTAAAGTATAAAAAATAACTAAATCTATTAAATTATTAAATAATATAAGGTTATTAATATTTTCTACTTTCTTTTACTTATATATAATAGTATACTTATTTCTATCTTTTTAAATAAAGCCGAATATATATATATATATTTATTTTATATTATATTTTACTTATTTAAATTATTTCTAACTTTAAAACCTAGCTATTTTAATAAAAGCAAGGTTTTATACTACTAAAATATACCTTTCTATTAGTAATCTTTTTAACTTTTACTTATATTTAAAAGCTTATATTTAGCTTACTTAATAAGTAATTTTAACTTTTAAGCTTAAATATAAGCTATAATATTAAGCTTAATAGATTTATATAAGTTATATATATCTTACTATATTATATATAAAGCTGTAAGAGTATATACTAATAGTTTAGCTAAGGTAAGTAAAAACTTTAAATTTCTTTAAAATCTTTAAAAGCTATATAGGTTTACCTTTAATTTCAACTTTATACTTAACCTTTAACCTTGCTATATTACATATTAATTAATAGGCTTAAGGCTTAGTAATTAGATTCTACTTAAATTATTCGATTTATTTAATTAAAACCGTTAAATATAAAGGTTTAAACTTAGCTTTAAATAGACCTTAATCTACCGAATTATAGGTATATATCTGCCTTATAAGTATAAAACCGAAGTATAAATCTTTACTTTATTAGTATAAGTTCTTAATATTATTTTAATTTAGCCTTTAATTTTATAAGCTTATTATATATATAAAGATAAGATAAAGGTATATTATATTAACTTATATAATATAATATTAAATACTAATATTATTATAATTTATATACTTACTTTAACTTAACTTATTATTATAAAATAACTTTAAACCTTATATAACAGATATTCTATCTTTAAATACTACTTATATATCTTTCGATAAATAAAGGTTACTATTATTTAAAAATAAAGTAAATTAAACTATTTTACTTTATATATATATTATTTAATTACTTTACTTCTTTAGTTTTATAAAAGGTTAAAAATACTTAATATAAAATGTATATTTAACTTTATTATTTATTATTAAGCTTTTAATTTATAATACTTTAATATATTTATTAAGTAATTTATTATAAACTTAACTATATACTTTATATATAATGTTAAAACTACTTTCTAATTAAACCTTATAACTTCTTTTTTAACTATAAATATTTAAAACTTTTTTAATATAATACTTTTTAATTAATTTACTTTATACTTTTACTAGTAAAGCTAGCCTTTATAACTTACTTAGTAAGTTTAGTTTTATATTTTTAACTAATTACTATAAGTATACTTTAAAAGTACTTATACTACTATATACCGTTTTATTTATAACGTTTTATAAAAGGCTTTAACTTAGCCTTTTTAATTATATATATACTATACCTTTTTTATTACTTTATAAAGACATTACCTGTTATTATATATATATTAATAATATTACTTTTCTGTAAAGTAGTTAAAATATAGCTATAATATTATATACTCTTTTTAGAAATTTAAAGTTTAAATTATTTTACTTTTTTAAAAAACTAGTTTTACTAGTTTTTATAAAATATAAGCTAGCCTTTTAATTATCTTTCTTAACTTAAAGCCGGTTTATTAGCTTATTAGCTTGAAGTTTATTTTAACCTATACCTTTTTTTCAGCTTATATATTCAGACTTAAGCTATTAAAATATATTATATAGCCTTTTACCTTTATAACCTTAATTATATTACTATTAGTACTATTTTAATAATAATATATAAAGCTAGTTATATTTATATCTTTTTTATTACTTTTACTATAGTTAAAGTTTAAATAAAAGGCTTATATAAGCTTAATACTTATATAGCTATTATAATAATACCTATATAATAATATAAGTACTTTAAAAATATTAGTAAAGTAATATATATTATTATTAAAACTATTATTCTAGCTAAATATATTACTTTTATACTTATAATTTATCTTTATAATTTACTATAATAACAGATTGTTTTAATAAAAGTACTAACTTAATAAGTTTACTTTTAAGCTAGTCTTTATCTTTATACCTTAAATAAAGATTACGTTTTTTCTTTTTATCTTATAATATTATTAGTATTAAATACCGACTAATTACTATATATTAATATAAAACAGATAATATTATAATATAAGCTAATTAAAAAGTTTTTAATTATTTATATACATTTATTATATATATATAGTTTAGTAAAAGCTTACTTCTTTTAATAGTATAGCTTATTATTAATAACCGGGATATGTTTATAATCGGTACTAGCTTCTTCTTTTTTAATATAATTATTATACTAAACTAATTTAATAAATATAATGCTTTACTATACTATCTTATATAATAACTTAAAAATATAACAGAATTTATTTAAATAGCTATAATCGTTACTTAATAAAAAATAAAAGGAATAACTAACTAATAACGTAGCTTTATAAAGCGTTTTAATATTAAAATTTATATTTAGCTATTTGTTTAAAAAAGGTTTAAACTAACTAACCTTTTAAGAAACAAATTTAGTTATATAAAAAGTATTATATATTTACTATAATAAGGTTTTATACTATAAAACTAAAATTATCTTTAAGTATACACTTACGCTTTTATATTAATCTTTTATTAAAAGCGAATAATAATTTGCTTTTACTTTAAGCTTTTTATAACTATTAGGTACATTTAACCGTTTTAAAAAAAAAGTAAGAATAAAGTAAAACTTAAATACTACGTTAAAACTATCTTTAATATATATAAAGCTTTGTTATAAATCAGATTTAAATTAAAGGTAGTATTAAAATATAACGCTTATATTAAATAAGTTAATTATGTTTATTATTTAAAAATCTTTAAAGATTTTTAAAAATATAGCTATACTTTATAAATATAAAAGCTATTATAAGTTAACTTATATTTATAATAGTTATTTTTAATATAACTAAATTAAAAAGCTTATTATACTAAAGATTATAAAGATTAGCTATAATTAAAAGAACAGAGATTTGCACTACTAGTATAGAGATTTATACTACTATAATATACAGTACTTAAATCAGAAAGCCTTATAGTTATAGATTAATCTAATTAGCTAGATAAAGGCTGCTTTAGATACTAAATTATAACGTTTAATAGCAACTGATTAAAGCGACTAATTAAATTAATTAAAGCTATTAATTTAACTTAATTAAAGCGATTAATTTAAACTTATCGAAACAAACTAATTAAATTAAACTAATTAAATTAAACTAATTAAATTAAAGTAGTTAAGTTACTAGCTAATTAGATTAATCTGTAGCAATAAAGGCCGTAATTTAATATATAGTATAAGATAGTAGTATAAATCTTTATACTAGTAGTACGAATCTCTGTTCTTATTATAAACTATTATAACTTTACTATTAAAATATTAAGTAGTTAATATTAAATTATATTAAATAGTATAGAAATTTATATTATTTTATACTTATAAGTACTACTTTATTAAAACGATTAAAACGATATAGTAGTATTAATAATATAGAGTTTAATTAGCTTAAAAAAAGTAAGCTACTTAATACCGGCTATATATTTATTTAAAATACAGATCTTTTCTTTTTTTAATAATTATAATATCTCTTTACGTTTTAATTTTTCTTTTTAAACTTATTAAACTAAGTAAAAAAGCAGTTTATAATATACGTATATATATAACTATAACGGCTAGCCCTTATCTATATAACGGTTTATATAAAAAACTATAAAGTTTTTTATTTTAATTATTATATTTATTAACTTATTAAGCTTATTTTTCAGTTTATTAGCTTTATTATTTAGCTTATTAAAATTAGTAGTAAGCTATTAATAAAACTTACTTCTATACTTTAATTAAAAGTTAAATACTATTTAATAAATATAATACTACTTATTACTTATATAATAAGCACGGACTTTATTATTTAAGTTTATACTAATAGTATATAAGCTGTTTATACTTTAAATACTATTGCTATATTAATAGTTAGCTTAAGTATCCTTTTTACTTTATAATTATTTATAAGCTTAATGTACTATAAGACCGGCGGTATATTACACTGTTATAGAATTTGAAAATATAAATATGCTATTTAAAGCTTATTTATAATAAGAAATAAAAAGGTTTATTATAATTCTTATATTTAAAATTCTTTATTTTTTAACTAAATAATTAATAGCTTTAATTACCTTTATATATTTTAACAGCTACTAAATAAGTTAATACTATAATATAAATAGCATTTAAAAATAAAAACTTATAAAAGTATATAAATATTTAATATTCTTCCTTTTATTATTAAATATATATAAAGTATAATAGGCTTTTAAATTTAATAGTAGGGTTAATAAAGTATATACTATTTAAAATAACCTTTTATTTAACTAATTACTTATTAAATAACTTATAGTAGAGTATAATAAGGTTTTTAAATAAGTAGTAAATATACTTAAAGTAAAAAAAACATATAAAAGTTAAAAAAGTAAGTAATTAAAATACTATTAATAAACTTATCTATAGCGTTTTTAATATACTTTTTCTTTTTTATATTAGTAGTAGTAGACGCTTTACTTATAAATAATATACTAGTATAAGACATTAAGCTATACTTTCCTGTTTTTAACTATAGTAAATACAGGTTTAAAAATAAAGCTGCTTTGTAAATAATATAAAAACGGCTATTTAATAGCTTAAAACTTTAATTATAGTTAAAATAAAAGAAGAGAAAAGGAGCATTTATATATAAGTTAATAGTTAAAAGATAAAGAAAGAGAAAGGTATATTTAAAAGGCTAAAAAAGGTAATAAACTTAAATAAGTAACGTTAAAGGTCTTTATAAGTGTACTGTTATATAATATATAGTATCTATATATAAACCTTTAAAGTTAAAAGTATATATAAAAAAGAAAAAGCGTTAATATTATAGGCTAAAGCCTATAAATACTTCGGTATATATAGGTTAAAGCTTACGCTATACTTACGTTATAATAGCCTTAGAGTAGTATAATCTCTGCTTAATATACTACTATAACAGCTACTTAGAATCTTCTTACTTAAAAGATTATAAATAGTAATAGAAACTCTTCTTATAACTACTTTAAGCCTAGCCTTTTACATTAGTATTTAGAAAGGTAATATAGTTTTAGTTTATATTTATATAAAGAAGATATTATACTTAAAGACTATTAAAATTACATATTATTATAAAGCACTATTTGTTATTAGTTAAGGTTTACTTAAGTATACTTATTACTTAGAAATAATTAATAAAGACTATTTTAAAAGTATATTTTCTGCTTAAAATATTAATAAGTCTATTTAAGATATTTAAGGGTTTTAAACATTAAAGACTTTAATATTATAAAATTAAACTAAAAATAAATAAGTTTATTTTTTAAATAATAAGCTTATATTAGGTTTTTTTACTTTTTATTTAAAAGACTAATAAAAAACCTTTAAAAGTTTATTGAAATAAAGTACTTATAACAGATATATTTTAAGTTTTAAAACTTTATATCTTTACTTTACTTAGCTTTAGTTAATCTTAAAATTCTTTTTAAATATAGAAGATACGTTAAAGTATAGTGTTTTATTATTGTATTTAAATATATTACTTTCTAAAAGTAAATAATTTAAAGGTCTTTATAAAAAAAAGCCTTAAGATAAGTAAACATTCTGTTAAGCAGTAAGTAATCTGTTAAGCGGTTAAGCGTAACCGGTAGGCAAGTATAACCGGTAAGTAAGCAGGCTATATAGATATACACTACTATAAGTACTATATATAAGAACGCAATCTTAATGTCATTATTAAGGTTTTATATATAAGTTTTATATAATCTCTTTTATATTATATTAAATCAGTTTATAACGTTAACCTTACTTATATTTCAAAGTTTTATTAGCTTAACCTTTTAACTAGTAGGTATAATATATCGAGCCTTATAATTATTAATAAAATCTTTATAATACTTTAAAAATGAAAGGAGGAAGCTGTATATTATCTTTAGTAATATAACCCTTTTAATAAACTAAGTATTTAGTAGTTTCTTAGCTTTAAAGTTAATAGTTAATTTTCTTATTAAGTACCTTTTCTAATTTATAATATTACCTATTAAAAGCAACTAAGCTCTTATTACTATAGTTAATAGCCTTTAAAATAAACTTCTATTATTAGAAAGTTTTAAAACCTTTTTAAAGTAGAAAATTTAAATATTAACTATAAGATATACTTTAAATCTTTTAAAGAATTTAAGTTAATAAACGAAAGTATTTACCTTTTTAAATACTTTAATAATATTAAGTTAAAAACAAGTTAACTTACTTTAATAGTATTAAAGTTTATAAGCTTTTTTAGTTTTTAGCTAAACTTTATTACCTTTATTAAACTTAAGTTAATACTATTTTAAAATATAAAGTTACTTTACTTTAAAAGTAATAATATCTATTAATAATTACATATTATATTATAAATATTATTATATAAAACGGATTTCTATATATTATTAAGGAAGGAGATTTATAAGCCTGTTAAATAAAGCTAGAATCTTAAATTTAAATAAAAACTTATAAAAGCTTATATTTATTATATAAAAGTATATTCTGCTTAGATTTTATTATTAATATAAAGAAAGAAGTATATTTACTTAATGTTTTATATTATACTTAGTAACGTAATAGTAAAGAGTAAGTTTAACTATTTAATCCTTATATTTACACTAGCCGTTTACTTAAGAATAATAAACTATAATTATTATAAGCTTAATACTAAAGCGTTTCTATAGCTATTTTTAAAATTATAAAACAATCTTAACATTATAATTTAAAATAATTATTTTAAAGTATAACTAATTAGTTATTAATAGTTAATATATATAGACTTTAGCTTACTATTTAACATTATACTTAGTATAGCTAAAAATAAATAAAGTTTACTTTAAGGATTTATAAGTTACTATTAAAAAGGTATTATATTTATTAATGCTTCTTATTAAAGAGTTCTAATCGATAAAACTAATAAAAGGGTAATAATAAAGTTTATAATAATAGTATATATACGCTCTTTAAGAGCTTAAATAGGTTAACGATCTTTAATTAGATGTTAATTATCTTTTTATTACTTACTATATATACTAAAGGCAGTTCTTATAATACTCTTTAAGTAAAGCTCTTTTATATTAAAAATATAAAGAAGTAAAATCTGCTATTATATAATTATAACTAAACTAATATTTAATATTATAAACTTTAGCTAAAAACTCTTATATTAATACTAAAGGTATAACTAATCTTTTCTACTATTATTATTATAGTTTTAAAAAAGTTAATTATTTAAATATAATAAATAGTTTAACTTTAAAGTAGTTAGTTATAACGTTCTTATTATCGATAATAATATTTAACTTATACTTTAAAATTTTAAGAGTTTTAATCTTTAAATAATAGCCTTTTATAAAGTCTTTTTAATATACCTTTTTAAAACGTAAATATATTTTATTATCTATTTAAGATTTAATAATAAAAAGAAATATATTAATAAAGTCTATTAAAACCAGATTAAGTATATATATTTACGGTTTATTATAATTTTAGTTTATAATAAGTAGGTTTTAGATTTATTAATTTATAATATCTTTAAAATTTAAAAGTTAAGAAAATATATTAAAAACTAAATTAAAATAATTAAAAAAGTAATAAATATTTAATTATTATATATTAAAGTATATACCTATATTAATTAAACCGAAATTAATATAATTTATAATAGTAGTATTTTAAATTAAATAATACTTTTAATAGATTTATAATTAGTTAAGTAAATAATAAAACAGTAACTTTAAACTAATATAATAAAAAATCCTTTATAAAGTTATATATAGTATATAACCTTTAACTTTATTATATTATAGTTTAACTTTATTTATATAAAATATTAGCTAAAAATATAATAAGCTAAATAACTATAACTAAGGTATAATTACGCTTTTACTTATAACTATTTTAAAAGTAAAACGCTATTATATTAAAGCTATACTATAAAGTATTATTAATATAGAGAAATTAGTACTTATTAAGACTTATATAATATAAATATATCTTTTTATAAATAAGTTTTTAAAAATTCTTAAACGCTTAACGCTTTACTAATATTAATATTAAAGTTATCGTTTTAATATAGTACTACCGCTTATTTCGATTACCGCTAGTAATATAAATTATTTTATAGCCTTATATTAATAGTACTATTCTATACTTTTTAAAAAAGTCGGTAATTCAAACGTAGTAAGGAATTATAAGTCTTAATAAACCTGTTATATCGAAATAAAGGTTTATAATAACTTAAGGTTATAAAAACTTTTAATATAAATTTTAATAGAAAAGAGACTTAAAGCGTTAATTTAAAAACTAAAAAGCTTAAATAACTTAAATGTAATATATAATTTATTAGCTAAAATAAATACTTTATAATATTAAAATACTTTAAATACTAGATTTAAATAATATAGATAATATTTAAAAGTATTTAAAAAGATAATAATATCGTTAATAAAAACGTAATAATATATCTTATAATCTTAAAGTAACTTATTTATAAAGCGTTAAGTATAAAATAGAGAATTTTAAAAGATTATAAAAGCGATTTTACATTACTTAAGGCCTTAATAACTAATATATATAAAACGATTTTAATAATTTTAAAAAAACAAGTAATTAACAAAATAATTATATAGTATTAATAATAGTAATTTAATACTTAGTTTAAATTGTTTTAATTATATTTAATTATAAAGGTAAACAGTAGCTATTATAAATAGCCTATTTATTTAAAGGTAAAGATCGGTTATAGTATAGCCTTTCTTTTAACTATATACTTTTATTTAAATTATAAAAACAAATAAAGTAAATAGATATACATTATTATTTATTAAAACATTTCTTATTTCTATAAAGTATTAAGTATTTATAATAATTAAGTTTAATATTTTATTAGCTTTTAATAAAAAGAACCTTTATTATTAAATCTTTTAATATATTTATAAAGCTAGTTTTTATTATATAATAGTAAAGCTTTTATAAACTATTTAAAGTTTAAAGGCTTAAATTCTATCTATAAAATTAATATATATACTATATATTATTTAAATTATCAGAGTTTTAAAAGGTATTTTAATATTAAATAAACTTAAAATCCTTTTTATAAAAACTTTATCTTTTAAATTAAAATTAGTAATAAAGTAATCTAATTATTTTATATAATATATTTTAAAACTTACTATATATTTAATATTTATATAATATATTAGTTTTAATAAAGAAATATATAATAGCGTTATTATTATAAATGTTTATATTATATTTAATATATAAAGTATAAGGTTAAAGTTTAAATTTATAAGAACTATATTAATAATATTAAAGTTATTAATTAGCTTTAAATAAAACTTATAGTTTATAAGTATATTTAAGCTTTACTTAATAATAGAAAATATACTGTTTATTATATTAGTATATGCAAATTCTTATATAAAGCTAGTTTAATTAGCTATTAAGTAAGTAGTATATTTATACTTTATAATAATATTAAAATAATTATATTTTAAAAATAAAACTTAATTTTATAAAAGTATTATATATCTTATAAGTATATAAAGTATTAATATTAAATATAACGTTTAAAGCAGTAAGATATTAAGTAGTAAATATAAATAATTAATCTTTATAAAGGTTTATATATACTATTAATACTTATATTAATTAGTATATTTAAACTATATATTTTTAAGTAATAAAAACCTTATATATAATATAATTTATACTTTATTTTATATTTAAAAAAAAAACAAATATTTAAAGTTATTATTAAAAAATTAATTAATATATTTATTAAAATTAAATTAAACTTTATAAAAATATACTTAACTGTTACTTAATAAATAACCTATATTTAAACATTTAATAATTTAATCTTTAACTTTCTTTTATATAATAGTTAAAGTATTATTACTTTTATATTTTAAAGTAAATAAGGTTTATTAAGGTTTCTGTTTTAAGTATATAAGTTTATTTTTAACTTTTTATATAAACTTAACTTAAAAAGAAAAGAAAAGTTTATATTTTTAAAACTTATTATTTAGCTACTTTAAATTAATACAGTTATCTTTAATAGCTAAAGTAATTATATTATCTTTTAATTAGTATTAATTCTTAATATAATAAAATAATTAAAAAAAGTTAGCTTTATATATATATCTTTTAACTTCTTTATAAAGATTTATATTTAAGTTATAAATATTATAAATAAAAACTTATTTAAAAAGTATATTATATAAAAGAAATTCGATAATATAGTAAATATAAGTATAATATATAAAATAAAACTTTTAATTATTTATAATAATAATATATAACTAAAAGCTTTAAAAAGATATTAAAGATAAAAATAGTAAATAAGTAATTAATTACTTATTATTAGCTTCTTTATTTAATATAATATTATAAGCTTAATTTTCTTTATTTTTATCTTTATTATAAACTTTCTTATTATACTTACTAATTTTATTATATTATAGTTTCTGTTTTTATTATACTTAATATAATAGTAATACTTATTTTTATTATAATAGTATTATTAGTCTTTATTATAATAACTATAACAGTTATTATAAAGACAGTTACTATAAGATAGTATTTAAAAATAATTATTTTAACAATAATTATTATTTTAATAAACCTTATTTATAATATAATAAGAATTATAATACCTTTTTAAAATAAAATAATTATATTAATAATTAATAATAAGAACAATATTAATTAATAGCTTTTAATATAAATACTTTTAAACTTTTTAATAGTTTATATATAATATTTTAAAGTGCTTTTATTATATAAAAAACTAAAAGGTAAGTATTAACTTTTAAGTTTATATTAAACTAAATATTAACTATAATTTTAAGTTATTTTATATTAATATAGTTTAAAGTACTTATAGTAATTAATAGTATATTATAGTATTTTTTTAAAAATATATATTTAAAAACTATTTATTATTAGTAAAATCTTTAAAGTAATAACTTACTTTATAAAACTTATAAGTTATATATATAGATTTTATTAAGAAATATAATTTTAAACTGTTTATAATAGCTTAAAACTTAATTTAATAAGGTTATTAATAAGGTTATTAAATAAGCTTATTAATTTAATAAGCTAGTATTAAACTTTAAAGTAAAGTAAATAATATTTTAATACTTTAATTTTATATACTACTTTAAGTAGCTTTATTATTAATAAAAGTATTTAACTAGTTTTAAAAACTTTAAATATATATATAAATAATATATTTACTTATAATAATAACTCTTATATTATAAAGATTATTATATTTAAAATTTAAAATATTAACTAACTTCTTTTTACTTTAACTTATAAGTTATTTTTAAGTAAAAAAGCTATAAAAAGTATTATATAAAAAAAAGTAATAACTATAATTATATAGTAAACTATAAAGGTTTTTTAAGTAATATAAACATTAAAATTTACTATTATTATTAATTTATTTAACTTATATAAATTTTATTTATCTTTATTTTTTAAGCTAAATATATCTAGATAATTTTCTTTAAATATATAAAAGAACGTTTTAGTTTATAAAAGAATCTTATTTAAAAGTACTTTTTAATCGGTTATTTTAAATATCTTTAGCTATATTTATTAAAGTAATTTTAAAAACCTAATGTATCTTATATATAAAAGTTAAGAAAGTTAATAATTAATTAACTTTTATTATTATTTATTTAAAACGTTAATTTTAATTCTTTTAAAATAAAGTTAATTAATTTATATATTTTAATAAGTTAGTTAAATACTTCTTTCTTTACTTTTAAGTATATAAGGGATTTTTAATATTATAAAGAATATTAATATCTTAAGTTTTACTATATAGTAAGCTATAAAGCTATTATATAAAACGTTAAGTATTTTAATTACCGATTTTAGTTAATAAAAAGAGTTATTCTTAATATTTAAATTTAAATTTATTATTAGCTTTTACTTTATTTTTTAGTTTAAGTAGTAATAAGTATTAGCTTAAAGGTTTATTAATAAAAGGTAAGAATAGTATTTCTTTATTAATTACTTAAATATAGCTAATATAAAAAGATAAGTTAATATTAAGAAGTTATTATTATTTATAAGCGTTAATCTATTTATTATAAATACTATAACTTATTTAAAGCAGTAAATATAATAGTAAACTTTATATAAAATATATATAAAATAATTAATTATAAGAATAAGTATACTTTTAAATAAGTTTTTATAAATAAGCTTAAATTAAAAAAGGTATAAAATACATATACGCTTATTATAAATACAGCTTATATAATACTTTTATAGCGTTTCTAATAATACTTTCTACTTAATTAAACTAACTTAAAAAGACTACTTAAAACTAATAATAAATATATAAAAGATAACTATTAAAGCTTTACTTTATAAAAGGTTATATTTATAACTTAACTTATTATAAACGTTTTACGTTAATTATAATATATATATTATATAGCTAGTATTTCGCTTTTAACTAGCTTACTTAATAGCTTTAATAATTATAATAATATTACTATTATTAAACTAGTAAACAGCTTTAGTTAATTATATACTAATAAAGTTAAAATGTAATTACCTTTAATATAATATATATATTACAGCTTCTATTTATAAAAGAGACGTTATAATATAATATCTTATTATACTATTTATATATATTACTTTTTAAAAGTAAACTATTTAAAGGTCTTTATAAAAGCCTTAAAGTAAGTAAACATTCTATTAAATAGTAAGTGTTTTACTATTTAGTAAAGTATAACTAGTAAAACAGTAAACTTAGTAAGTAAGCAGGCTATAAAGAGTTTAAACTCTATATATACTTTTATAATAAATGCTAAGTTTTACTATTATTAATATAAAAAAGAAAAATAAGTTAAGTAATTTTAATAACTTAAATTAAATAGTAATCTTAAACATTAAAGCTTAAACTTAAGTAATAGTAATAAAGATATTATAAGTAAAAAAGGCTAAATAAAATAGTTAATTTTTTTAAATCTTAATATATTAAATTAAAGATAATAAATGCCTTATATCGTTTTTATAAAGTATTTATTATAAACCTTTTTTTCTTTAATATTATTAATTCTTATCTTTTTCTTTTTTTATTAAGAACGGAGATTTGTAATGCTAGTATAGAGATTCGTACTGCTGCCTTATACTATACATCGAGTTACGGCCCTTATTACTGTAGATTAATCTGATTAGCTAGTAACTTAACCACTTTAATTTAATTAGTTTAATTCGATAAGTTTAAATTAATCGATTCAATCAATTTAAATCAATCGCTTTAATCAATTTAATCAGTCGCTTTAATTAATTTAATCAGTCGCTTTAATTAATTTAATTAGTCGCTTTAATTAGTTACTGTTAAACGTTATAATTTAGTATTTAAGGCAGCCTTCGTTTAGCTAATTAAATTAATCTATAGCGATAAAGGCTGTAACTCGATGTATAGTATAAGGCAGCAGTACAAATCTCTATACTAGCAGTGCGAATCTCCGTTCTCTTTTTATTAAGTTTTATTATTTAAAAAAATTTATTTATCCGGCTACTAGCTTTAAAATATTTTAAAACCGTTATTAAATAATAAAAATAAAACTGTTTAGTATTAATATTTTATTTTACTATTATTCTTTTATTCTTTTAGTTTTACTTTTATTTATATATTGTTTTATTTCTATATTATTTATATTATATATACTTTAAAAGTTTTATATTAAAAGTATATTAATTAAAAAAAAAGGTTATTTATAATCTTTATTTTCAGTTTTTAATAAAAGCATTAATTTTAATATTAAAAATCTTATTTAGTTTTTATATAAGAATTTATTTACTTACTTACCTATTAAATTTATATATTTATAATTAATTTTATTTTTATACTTTTATTTTATAAATCTGTCTTTTTTAAAATAGCTATTAATAAACTAACTTATTATTTATAAAGTAATTATTATTTTTTAATAATATTAATTAAAATAACTAACTTATTTTAAATTTTATATTAAAGTAAATAAAATATTTAAAAAAGAAATAGTTAATATATAATTAACTTAAATTTTCTTTAAAATACTTATTATAAAATAACAATGTTATTTACTTTTATATATATACTATTTTATATAATGTCTTTTATAAAGCGTTTATAAATAAAGGGAGTAGTACCTTTTTATTACTATATAAATAAAAGTAAAAGAATATAAATTGTTAAATCTACTACTTTAATAAAGTTAAGCTTAGTAAATAAAGCTTATATAAGAATAAGTAAAAAGGAAAGCTTATATTACTCTATATCGCTTTTAATATAAGAAAGAGTATTATAGATACTAAAGTCTTTAATAAAGGTTTAAAATTATTTTTATTCTTATTAGCTTAAAATACGTTTAATTACTCGGCTTTATTTCTTTTAAGTAAAGATTTTAACCTATAAATATTCTAGAAAGTATTATATTATTATAAGCGTTTATATTAATATAGCTAGCCTCTATATATATATTTAAATCTTTAATAATAAATAATAAAATCGCTATAGCTAGAGTATCTTATAAAGTACTTATAAAGTATATTATACGTAAGCTTAAGCATTAATAATAAGATTATAGCTTATAAGCCTTACCTTTAATAGCTAATTAGCAGATTTATATACTATTAATAATCGAAACAATGTTTGTTTTTTTATTTCTTTTATATTTTAACTTATAAAATTATTTTTAAGCTTTTAAATATAATATTATTTTAATAAACTTAAGTAAATTAGCTAAATACATACCTTTAATAGCAGCTTTAAACATTTAATTAGCTTCTTTATTATTTTTAATATTAGTAGAACCTAAACTTTCAATTATTATAACTAAGACTAAGTTTTATAAGATTATATTATAAAAGTAAAAAATTTATATTAAAAGCTATTTAAAGTTCGGCTAAGAATACTTTATAGAATAGCTATATTATTAATATAAATATAGTATTATATAAGTATAAGGTTAGTAGTATAGTATATAGCTAAGGCTTAACAATTAACTTCGGTAGTACTATAAATCTTAACCTTAAAAACTTTTAACTAAAAGAAAAAGCTACTATTATAATAAACTTATATTATCTTAATAAGTTATATATATTTGTTTAGTATCGGTTTTAATAATAAAGCTATTAAAGTAAATATAATTCAGTTCTTAAAACTAAAAAGTAATATATTATTATAATATAGTTTATTTTAAAGCTTACTATATAATACAGATAAAGAAAAACCCTTATAAAATATAAGTATAAAGCTTAGCTAAGTATAAAGAGAGGCTAATATTAAAAGCTGCTATAAGTAGGTAGTTTTAAGATAAATATAAAAGTAAAAAGTCGATTATCTTTTTAAAAACAAATAAAGTCGATAAAAGTTAGGTAATTATATAAGTAAAAAGTAAGTAAGTATGTTTTATTTAATATATAAAAGTAAAGGCTAGCTTAAAAGCAGACTTATTAAGTGAATATTTTAGTTAAAGGAAAGCTATTATTATAGTATACCGCTATAGTAAAAGTCGTATACTAAGCTAATATAATAGCTTTAATAGTAACGCAGATAGACTTATTATTATTATTAAAATAGCCGTTTTAATAAGTAGATACTATGCCTTCTATTAAGAAGGTTAATGTTTATTTTATAAAGCAGGCGAGTATACAGAAATTATTACCTTTAAGATTTATACTACCTATTTATAATTCTGATTAGCTTTAAATTATAATTATGCTAATTCGCTATAGCACCTGTTTAAAGGATCTAATTAGCTATTAAAAGCAGTGTTTTTAGCCGTCGAATGGCTAAGAAAACTAGGGAACGGCGGTAAGACCGCCTGCCGAGAAGGCCTTCTGTTAAGAAGGATCGGAAACTTAATAGCTACTTAATTAGATAGTTAGATACGCCGCTTAAGCTGCTCCGGATCCGATAAAGTAACGCTCTTCGGGCGTTACTCTATCGTCTCCTCCGCAGCCTTAAGCGGCGAAATATTTATTTATTTACTTTATAACTAACTAATTTATTAGCTAATTTATATATTTACTTACTTACTTACTAACTTACTAGCTACCTTAATAACTAATAAATTAACTAACGTACTTACTTACCTACTTACTTAGTTACCTACCTACCTACTTACTTATTTATTTATTTAGTTAATAGCTTAGTTATTAACTAACTAACTTACTTATTTACTTACTAACTTATTATCTAACTTACTAGCTAACTTACTAACTAACTTACTAAGTAACTTACTTACTTACTTACCTACTTACTTACTTACCTACTTACTTACTTACTTACTTACCTACCTACTTACTTACTTACTTAATAGCTAACTTATTAAATAGCTTACTTACTTACTTACCTACTTACTTACTTACTTATTTACTTACTTACTTACTTACTTATTTATTTATTTAATAATTAACTAACTAAATTACTAACTACCTTACTAACTATCTTATTAGCTAACTTATATATTAATAACTTATCTATATACTTATTTACCTACTAGCTAATATTTTAAATTTAATAGCTATTTAGTATATTTATCTATTTATTTACTTATTTATTTACTTATTTACTTACTTAGTTACTTATTTAGTTACTTAATAACTAATTCACTAACTAACCTATTAGTTAAATTATTTATAAACTTACTTACTAACTTACTTACTTAATTAATTAATAGTTAACTAGTTAACTTATTAAATACTTTACTAGCTAACTTACTAGCTAACCTACTTACTTACTTACTTATTTACTTATTTATTTACTTACTTACTTACTTATTTATTTACTTATTAACTAATTTACTTTTTAAGTTTAATAGCTATTTTATATACTTATTTATATACTTACTTATTAGCTAACGTATTTACTAATAAACTTATTTGCTAGCTTACTAACTTACTTTACTTACTTATTTATTTACTTACTTACTTTTAATTTAACTACTTTCTAATTTACTTACTTACTTATTAACTAGCCTACTTAGTTACTTAGTTACTTACTTAATAATTAAATAATTAAATTACTAGCTACTTTACTAACTACTTTACTAGCTACTTTACTAGCTAACTTATTAGCTAACTTACTAGCTAACTTACTTACTTATTTACTTACCTACTTACTTACTTACTTAATTACCTACTTACTTACTTACTTACTTTATTTACTAACTAACCTACTTAGTTACTTACTTACGTACTTAATAGTTAAATAACTAAATTATTAGCTAATTTACTAGCTAATTTACTAGTTAACTTACTAGCTAATTTACTTACTTACTTACTTACTTACTTATTTACTTACTAACTTACTATAAAAGGCTAGCCTACGGTTAAGAATCTAATAAGTGCTTAAAGAAAGTATTATTTAAGCTACTTAAAAAAGAGAGAAAATACTTAAGAAAGCTAAGTACTTAAAATAACTAAATATATTAAATAGTAACTTATATACCGCTAACTAATCCTATATGTCTTAAAAGGTACTAGCTTATAACACTTACTTAATAATTAACTAACTAACTTACTAACTTACTTACTTACTTACTTACTTACTTACTTACTTACTTACTTACTTACTTACTTACTTACTTACTTACTTACTTACTTACTTACTTACTTACTTACTTACTTAC
>JALQBC010000069.1:0-117000 GCA_023375675.1 Cytospora piceicola
AAGTAAATAAGTAAATAAGTAAATAAGTAAATAAGTAAATAAGTAAATAAGTAAATAAGTAAATAAGTAAATAAGTAAATAAGTAAATAAGTAAATAAGTAAATAAGTAAATAAGTAGGTTAGCTAGTAATATAGCTAATAAAGTAGTTAGTAAGTTAGTAAGTAAGTTAGCTAATAAGTTAGTTAATACGTTAGCTAGTAAATTAGCTATTAAATTAGCTAGTAAGTTAGTAAGTAGGTAACTAAGTAAGTAAGTAAGTTAGCTAGTAAAGTAGTTAGTAAAGTAGCTAGTAATTTAAGTATTTAATTATTAAGTAAGTAAGTAAATAAGTAAGTATATAAGCTATTTAGTAAGTTAGCTATTAAGTGTTAAGGGCTGGCCTACGATACGACAGCAAGTAGGTGTTAAAGGGATGTATTCTAAAGTATAAAAAGGAAGAAAGGAAGTTCCCTGAAGGGGAACTTCCTTCTGCTATATATATATCACGGGAGGTCCGCTATAAAGGCATCGTAGGCCCTTTGCGGGCCCGCTATAGTCCCGTACTCTGAGGGACTATAGTCCTGTTCCCTAACCCTACGCGCGAGCCCTAAGGCTCGAGCCTATAACATTAAGTAAATAAGTAAGTAGGTAAGTAGGTAAGTAAGTAACTAGGTAAGTAAGTAAGTAAGTAGGTAATTTAGCTAGTAAGTTATTTAGTAAGTTAGCTAGTAAATTAGCTAGTAAAGTAGTTAGTAAAGTAGCTAGTAATTTAGTTATCTAATTATTAAGTAAGTATATAAGTAAGTAAGTCTATAAATAAATGTTTCGCCGCTTAAGGCTGCGGAGGAGACGATAGAGTAACGCCTGAAGGGCGTTACTCTATCGGATCTGGAGCAGCTTAAGCGGCGTATCTAGTTATTAAGTTTCCGATCCTTCCTAACGGAAGGCCTTCTCGGCAGGCGGTCCTACCGCCGTTCCCTAGTAGCTATAAAAGTATTTTCGACGTCGATTTCGAAATAAAAAGATATAATAATCAGGGGAGTTAAATAGTATAAAAATAAACAAATTAAGATAAGAATTAGTTAAAAGATAAGGGATTTATATAGGGGGTCTTCATTCGAGGTGGCGGTAAAGGAGGTGGCGGTAAAGGAGGTGGCCTATATAAGGGGGTGGCTACTTATAGGGTGTTTGACTTAGCAGGCTATGCCGATTATAAGAGAAAGGAACTTTACCGGAGCATGTCACTATGCCCCGGCCACATATATACCTAGGTGTATTTGAGTACATACTTAGGTATGTAGGGAGACTTGCTGAGCTTCTGTCCGCCCGTCTGCCACAACCACATGTGGGAAGCTCTGAGGAACAGCTCGTCTTCTGAGTCTGAGAAGGCGAGCGCGGTTGCTTGCGCAGGGGGCCAGCCTGTCTCGGTAGCCGCTAGTTTTGGTGCTGACGGCCTTGAGGGGTCCGTCTATGGCGTCTTCAGATCCGGGAACTCATGTTATCTGGCTATGGCCCAAGTCACATCGTCGCCTTTGGTCCTCATGGTCGCTATAGTGAAAGAGTCCTTGATGGGATTTCCGGATGCCCTGTCCAGAAGCGCCATTTTGTGAAACGGGACGCGATCAGTTGTTTCTCCTCGTGCTTCCTCCTGTTGTGTTCTGCTTCTACTTCTGCTTATCAGGCTCCTTGAAGTCCTTCTTGTTGCGTCCCTTCTTCTTCTGCAAGGTGTCGTCCCTGCTTAGCTTAGGCCAGAGACCACATGCTGATTGGCCAACTGGCCCGCTTCCCAGGGCTCTTTGCCGTCGTAAATATTGTGCGCGTTGACACTGTTTCCGGTGGATTTACTGCTGGTGATGGTTGTCTCGAACTCGGCAGTCTGTAATGATGCCGGTAGCAGAGCCGGGTCGATCATCATCCACGTTGGTATAGATGTGCTTAGACCTGCTTTTTTATTCTTGGTCAGGCTTTCCAGCTTGATGCCAACCTGCTTGCGCCTGGACCCTTTGGAGCCTTCCGGTGATAACGAGTTAGGCAGGCCTAAAGCAGACAGCACTGAGGGCGTGCGGCAGTATAGGTCCACATAGTACCAGTGTGTCGCAGCAGTTCTCAGGCAGTCAGCATATGACAACTTGTGAAAATACGTAGGTGAAGCCCTCGCTCTGGTATAGGTGGACGGTAAAGACCAGGGGCAGTCCGCCGGCCGAGTGGCTCGGTGATGCGGACAAATTCGATCAGGATCTGTCGGACTTAATGCTACTATACTAGAGGTCAAAGATGATATCGTGTACTTGTACTTTTTACATACAGGTATATACGCTGACAGGATCGGGGCCTTGATGACCAGGGTGAAGACACAGTATGTCGTCGTTATAACAAGGTGAGCTGCTGTGGCCTCGACATGAGTCAGTCGCAAATGGTCGCGCGCAGCAGCCATAACTTTGACTTGCCCGGAGATATGACACCAGGTCTACCATCCGCACATTTTTGCTGATGAACGACCGATGGTTCTTGACGTTGCCGCCTGATGAATAGTCACGGACACCTCAGCTACCTATAGCCCCTGGCCCAACGAGGATTAGTATGAGTCGGATGATCCCCGCAAGAGTCCCGGAGGAGATGGAGACATATATACATATGACACCATGAGCATATCTAGAGCACTTTGTGTTAGTTATACTTGCTGCAGAAAGTGCGTCCATTCCGGTACATACTGGGCGCGTGACTCGCGGATGTATCGCAGATCAGAATAGAGGAGGTCAGCTTCGGATCATCGCCGAGCTACATCCTCTTTGGCTGCCGTGCCGCACTTGGCAACTTCGAATGGAGCAAGATTGTTCGGTGATGATGCTGAACATGTCTGTTGGCAAGCACACTGCTAGATCAGTGCCACACTGCTGCACCAACCCCCGACCGAACCTGAAGGTGGCCGATGTCATTGAGGCGGGGTGCGACTCAATGGGAAGGTCGTGACTGGATAATCGGTTGCATGCTGCTGCCCGCTCGAACCAACAGATGCGGCGCAGTGCATATTTGCAGGGGGGATTTGCCTGAAGTTCCCGAGACCTTGTAATATTGTGGGAATCCAGTTCAAGTTAGTTACTGTACACGAACGTGTTGCTTCCAATGCTGAGCACATTCGAACATATAACAGGTGCCTGCCCCTACTGAGCAACTCCTGCTTCTATCAATTTTCTGCCGTCCAGAAGTCTAAACATTAATTACAGACTAGAACATGGCTGACATCAGAACGATATTCACCGACAGTGGCAACGGCTGGTCCACTGACACCAAGATCCGGTTCCCAGACGACGGGGAATTCGCAAAGGTGACGACTCGGTGGGCCGCCTACAAGCCTCCGACCTACGCGGCCGCCATCAGCCCGGCCACAGAAGAAGATGTAGTTAAAGCGGTACGTTCCTGATAGCAGATTGATGCCATTAATTATTATTCCCAGTGAAAAGGACACCCTGGCTAATGCCGTGATGCAAAACCATAGGTCAAGCTGGCAACAAAGCACGGCATTCGCTTCCTCGCCACAGCCGGACGTCATGGTTACAGCACTTCACACGGCAGGCTTCAGAACGGCCTCGCCATGGACCTCCGCCAGCTCAACAGCATCAAGCTGGACACAAAGGCGGAGACGGTGACGGTTGGTGGTGGTGTCACCACCGGCGAGGTGCTTGACCCGCTGTTTGAGGCCGGGTTTGAACTGCGTGAGTGGCTCGTGACAACAGAAGCAGAAGCTGAATAGTTCAGGGGAGATGGCTCCTTACGCCAATATGAGGAAGGAAAGTACATACTGGAATGTGATCAACTAACTGATATGCGAGCAACAGCAACCGGATCCTGCTCCGCCACCGGATTAGTAGGTGCAACGCTGGGCGGTGGCGTGGGCCGTTATTCTGGCATATATGGGATGGTCATCGACTCGCTGCTCTCGCTGCGGGTGGTGACGGCGTCGGGTGAGGTGGTGGAGGCGTCGGCGACGTCTGAGCCGGAGCTGTTTTGGGGCATGCGAGGCGCCGGGGCTAACCTGGGCGTTGTGACCTCGGCGACGTACCGGATCTACCGTATCGCTGACGACCCTCGCTCGCGCGGCAGCGTGACCAATATCGACTTCGTGCTCCCCGCGCCCATGGCCCCAGCCTACTTTGAGATGCTGGAGAAACACTTTGGCGGCGACCGTATGCCGCACAACCTTGCCGCCGTCTCCATCGTCATGTTCGACCCGGAGCGCGCCGTGCCCCAGATCCTCGGCACCTGGGCCTACCTGGGGCCCGAGGACGAGGCTCGCGAGGTTATCGCCCCTCTGCTGGCGCTGGAGCCGCCCGTCATCGTCGTGCAGAACATCCCCACCAACAAGGTGCTGCATGCTGCTGCCTTTGGCTTCATCCCTGTGATACAGCGGGACAGCGGGATCCGCAGTGCCTACTCGGCCAACATGAAGTACATATCAGGACCGGCCCTGGAGGATGCCTTCCACAAGATGTGCGCCCTATACGAGGCCCATCCGGATGCCCGTGGGAGTGCCATTGAGATGGAGCACTTCCCGAACCAGGCCATGGCCGCCGTGCCGGACGAGGCGACGGCCTATCCATGGCGGGACGCGCGGAACAACATGTACGCTATAACCAATCCCTGCTGTCCCCATTTTGAGAACTGAATTCTAGGCGCCGATACTACTTGACCGAGGCTAACAGCAAACTCTCTTCATACAGCATCTGCCTCTTCAGCTGGCAGGATCCTAACAGCACTGCACCTAAGGCAGTGGCCGAGCTTGGTCCGCAGCTTCGTGCCAACCTGTGTAAGGCGGGCGGGTACGATGATGTCTCCGTCTACGTCAGCTATTCGCAGGGCGATGAGACTCTGGAGCAGATCTACAGCTCCAGAAAGCTGCCCCGTCTGGCGGCCCTGAAGAAGGCTTGGGACCCGGACAACGTTTTTGGCTACAATGTCACTCTGCCCACTGAATACCCCTGAGCCACAAGCGAGGGGGCTGGGACGTGCATATTCCGGGTTCAGGACGCACTCGAGATATGGATGAAGGCGACAAGTACGTATCCACAATAGATATATAGAATCCAATTTCCCATTAGATGGTCAACTATTTCGGCATCATTGCATGGTAGTGATCCGGGAGACCTCTTCATGGCCCCAAATCCGTGGATAAAGACTGCATGTGAAGTTGTGCTCCGTTGTGGATCATGCAGGCCGCCGGAGTAATAAATGTCGCTGGCACGGGCCCTGTGGCTGAGGTGGAGCGGTTCCAGTAAATCCATAGGTACGGTCACGATCTACACAGTAATCTTTATCACTCTGACGACTTGTACACGGTAGGATCAGACGTCCAACGTAGCACCCGGATCCTCTAATGCCGATGGCGGCGGGTGGCAGCCCCGGTCTGACCGGATCAGCCTTCGTTCTAGCCGTCCTCCACTTTGCGATCATTTCCTATGTATCTACCGCTAACGCTGGCAGGTGAAGGACTAACGAAACCAACAAGTGGGTATGAAACCTGCTGTCAGCTTACCAACAACGTTATCGTCACCATAGCTGCATAGTGGCGTGGGGGCCGCCGCCCCCCGCCCTTGTCTATAGTGGGGATGATTTACGCATGACTCTCGGAGAATTCTCTTTTTGAAAGAGGGGAGGCACAGCAGAATCCGAGTCTAAATTCCTCTGCTAGACTATGCCCACAGTACCAGATTCGCCCTCCCTTTTACATAGGATGCATATTTACTCAGAAGGGAAACCGCTTGGACGAAAGCATGAGTCTCAATGATATGGGGTATCGCATCTGTGGGCCGGTTATACCCCGTACACAATTACCGCTGAGCTCGTGTCTCGGTTAAAAGGAATAACAAAGCTCTCTCAACCTGAAGCCGATCCTCTCAGCTTGGGATTACTACATAACGCGGTAGTGGAATAGTAGTTGGTGCATTGCCGATCCTGCCCCAGGAAAAAGAAAAAACACAAAAATGTTGGCAGTCTTGAGTTCCCACTCGTTGAGACATCGCACTTGCATCTCATTTGCATACATTACTCTAGGTCTTGTCAGTCGGTCATTTTTGGGACACCAACACGACGCCGAGATGAATATCGATGGGCATGCTCTTTTTATTGGTGGAGGTCCGCTTCTCTTCTGAGTTCCCCCCCCCCTCCCCCGGCTGCGAACAATCATCACACCTCCGTTGCAAATGGACCTAATGACTGACCTTTAAAAGTTCTACAGCTTCGGAGATCGGCAAGGCCTGCTCGTTAGGGTTGCCTAAAGAGGAGCAGGTAAGCTAGGTACACGGCTTTCTTTTCATCTCCACGGCTTTTGTGTCCACGGCTTCTGTGTCCACGGCTTTTGTGTCCACGGTTTCCTTACACAGCAACACACACACACACACAATATATATATGTATATGTGCAGCGGACTCTAGTGCGGTACTACGAGGGACTGTGGTGATTTTATCTGTATCTCTGGTACCAAAACATAGCAACCTCGTGTTGATGACTGTATGGGACAGCCAGGGACAGTTGCAAAACTCTCCGCTCTTGTCTTGTTTTGTTTTCTCTTCCCGATTTCAATCTATTTTTACTTAACCGTCCTGGTCAGACCTGGGTTTCGCCCTCTTTCGTCAGCTACGCAGTATTCCAGAGATTTTGGTGAGCCTCAATAGTTTTGTTGCGCGTTGGCCTCGATATACAACTCCACAGTCTTTCGCTCCTTCTTTATGATTTGCACGATCAATTTCTTTACGCTTGTTACTCGCTACAATGTCTATATTGGTACATCATCGCAGTCTCAACGCACATATAGTCCGGGAGCCCGCGTTTCATTCCCACACAAACAACGCCCCGGTGAGCTCACAGCAAGTGTCTCTCCGGTTCCGCCACTAAGCCGCCGAGCTCGCAACAGCATCGCATCGGTCCACGTCACCTGGACACTAGGGCATATAGGAATTGACAGAAGTAAGGTAGCGACGGATATTCTAAGTCGGCAGCAGAAACGGGGTCCAAGAAGGCACGATGGTGCCAGCGTATCTCGCTCTTGACCTGACCCTGGCCACCCTAGCTTGGCTTACCGTGCTCCGTGCTGCCGTATCATCTGAAGACGGTTGAGGAAAGGGGGTCAAGAAATTATCTGCCATCATTCATCCAAGTCAAGAAGAAGAGTAAAACTTGTACATAGAGATGGAGAAAGGCAAAGAAAAAGAAATCATGAAAGAGAAATAGCGAAGCAAAAGGAGAAACCACCGTTGCCTGCCGGTGCTGTACTCAGTAGACTCCGATGTGTATGGATAGCTCCAATTTTGTCACCACCAAAGACAAACAACCACCACGAAGCAACCACCAAAAGCCTCCTCCTTCTTCTTCTCATAGTACGTTACGCAATGCCAGGAAATGCCGCCACATCACTCCACGATACCAATACCAATTATACCAAACGATGACGATACTACATAACGATGATACATATGCAGACGACTATGACCACGACCACACAATCAACAAAATAAGGATGCTGCCCAGGCTGCCAGCCGAGCTCCTGCTCGCCATCCTCGACCAGGTCGTCGCCCTCGACCTCGACCTGGGCGCCAGCCCGCTGCCTGACCTCACTGCCGTGGCTACCTCATGCCGCCGTCTTTATTCCATCATCACGCCTCTCCTGCACATGACCGCCTTCCTTCTCGACCTTCGCGCTCACGCCGTCGCCGTAACAACAGATGGTAACGAGCCTGGGTAGAGGCATGTGTATGAGGCAAGGGGAAAGTCGAAGGAGGATGATGGTGATGATGATGACGAGGAGGACGAGTTGGCTACAGAGGAGGATATGGACCAATAGCGACAGGAACAAGAACAAGAGTAGATACGAGGACAGACCCGCCGCCCAAAGGGCCCCGACTGCGCCTGGCTTCTCGCCTGCGCAACGGGCAACAGCCGTCTCGTGTCGAGCCTCGCCCAGGCAGATTCATCCATCGCCGGGACTAATCTCAAATCAGCACCAGCGACCCGGCCCTGCGACGAGCCCTGTAACAAGCTTACCCCAGCTTTCGGTTCCGCACCACCTTCGCCTGCCCTCGGTCCCACTGGCCAGCCATGATCATGAATTCCTGCCAGCGACGATGCCCAACAACAGCAACCACAAACACAGCCACGAGCAAAGGCTCGAGAACAAGCACAGCGAGACACCCTTTTTTCACTCTACACATGCACACACACAGAACTTGGAAGACGAGGACCCAGCCTCCATGATTCTGAGCCGGCCTTGCTGCTGCTGCGCGGTGTCTAGGGACATCGGTGGGCTTGGGTGGCCGTCTTTACGGCCTTGCCTTGTATGTAAATTCACGGTTGCAATGCTACTTGAGCACTCAATTTCCCGTTGCTCCATACACTCGTCTAGGCCTCCTCTATTTGTTTGGCCTGCCGTGACATGACAACGTAGAGATGCCCCTAACCATGTGTCCGCGTTGGAGCGAGGGCCTTGTGCGTAACAGATAACTGTTCCTTGGTAGCTGGACGGATGTTGCCAACTGTTTTCTCCTTGTCTTCCGCGTCACTAATCGAGTACAACTCAAAGCTGAAACAAACAAGAACGCGCGAAACAGAATGCGACACAGAATGTGACACTTGATTGTACAGGTACGCTTGAACCCGGTACGGCATAGATTAATGAAATATAATACTAGGTCTTTCTCTCCCGTAGCAACAACAACACCGGCGGGTCCTAGATATATCCCTTAGTCGGCAGAGACAAAAGGATAAGAAAGCTGGTCAAGTTAGTTAACCTCGGCAGGATCAAACTGGAGCTTTGTATGCCAACTGACAGAAATACTGACACAGCCCACCGCTGTTATACCAGTGTACATACAAGATTCGTATCTACCCTCGATTATCATCATCGCTATAATCAACATGATCGAATTCCATTTCGAATCTCCTATCGAATATATCTATGTAAACATGAGCCAACTGCTTCGAAACTACCACATCTATCGTATCGTCTGCCGCCTCTGCCACCTCGGCCGGGTCTGTAGCCTTTCTAATATCGTCCCGATTGCTTAATATTCGTCCCCGGCAAAGGTGTACTGTCGCCACGTCTTCTGTTCCATTGCAAGTTACGTGAAGCTGCTGATAAACTAGGCGATTACATACAAGATTGAAATGCATTGCTTCCCGAGTCTTGAACGAATAGAAACCATTCCCCGAGCCTCGGGCTATACATGAGTACACTTACCAACTACTGATTTCGATTCGCAGTCAGCCTGTGTAACCTCTCGTGTATAGATCGGACCCATTGAACGTCGATGACAGCGCCATGGTTACGTTGATGCGGGCGGGGATGAGTAACATCGACAACTACACGGGCAACTTTTCACTGAACCTCTCTCAAGTGCAACGGAAAGCCACAATCCACTTCTTACAAGCCTGCATTATCTCCATAACTATCTAAGTCCCGACTCTATATTCTTGCTCTGGTCACAATGTCGCACGACTTAGTCCGCCTCCGGAACGAGATTGAGAAGGCTGGGAAGGAATACGATTTCTGTCCCAATCGCATCTGGCAGATCGATTCGCAGCTGAGAGACCACGAATGCCATCTGACAGAGCTGTTCCAAGAATTCGTTGGAAAATTTTCGGAAAGCCTTAAAGAGGCGATGGCACACGAAGACCATTCGGCTTGCACGTTCGACTATTGCAAGTTCTCGAGCCGGAACTTTACCGCTGTACAGTAATACCACGAGCCTGGATTCTCGGAAGAAGACGACACAGAGAACATCAAGAGTAAGCATGTGGACAAATCCATATGCTCCCCACTCAGTGGGCTCTTCCGTGAGGAAACTTTGTTTAGGGTCGCGAATGCTGGACTGCCTACCGTTTGTAAGTTCGATGGTCGGACACTCATCGAGCACCCCCGGCTAGTCGTGGTAAATTCCTACGTCTGGTCTGACGATATAGGTTCTGGGCCCTGGGGTCCTGGGCATTTCAACGAGTGCTTATACGTCTAATTCAAGCGTCTTGCTGCGAGGTTTCAGTGTGAGGGTATATGGTGGGACACGCTATGTATCCCTCAGGATAAGGTTGCCCGCAACAAAGCCCTGAGTGTGATGCACCTCAATTATGACTACGCGAGGGTAACCCTGGTCCACGATCGTTTCCTTCGCATGATCCCATTCACAGAACCTCGAACGGCATGCTTGGCTATAATCCTTTCGTCCTGGTTTACTCGAAGCTGGACAGCCTTGGAGTTGGCCAAATCGCACAAGGTCAAGATTACATTCAAAGACTCCATCAAAGATCTTGACGAGGATATATTGCGAAAGGCTACGGACAATCCAGCAGTTGCGGTGATTGCCAACCTCAGATCATCAGATGTATCTGGCATCGAAGACCTTTTTCGATATTGGGCCCCAGATACACCTCCTGGCCTTCACACCGAGCTATCATTAGCGGTCTTCTGACAGGCATCGATACACTACAACTAGACAATCGGGAGACCTTTCAACGTGACATATTTCAGAGGATATTGTTGAAGATTGAGAAAATATCGCATGGGCATCTCTTCCACACATCTGCGACCATGTCCGACGGCTTCAGTTGGTGCCCAACAAATCTCTTCCAACTTTCTCAATCTTCCATATGTCCTGAACTCGCCATTAATGATTTAGGTGAAGTCATTAGCACGTGGAAGGTGGTATCTCCTCACTGTGTGCGGCTCCAGGATTGCGTTTGGGATATTTCTCATCCACTGATTGGAGCAAGGCTTCGTCATGTACTGATGAAGAGCAGAAAGAAGCATGTCCTGCTGCTTGTGCCGTCGGAGGGTAATGTGACAGAGGCTGAGGTCAAAAGAGCCCTTCTTGTGGAGGTATTTCGATCCAGTTCTATACTGCCAGCTTTCAAGTGCCATTTTGTGGGCTCAATAAGGTTCCACACAGCACTGGCGTATGCTGGGAAAAGTAGGGATATGGCTGTGGTTATTGGTGATGTTCGAGGCTGGCAGCAGCTGAGCCAGCACGAGAACGCATGGGACATCATCGCTTGACACCAGGCCGCGACAGACGACTACACCAAAGCCCGGCGGGATGGTCGACCTCATGTATTGCTGGAAGGGGGGTGGACGATCTGTCACCATGCCGCTTGGGTAGGCGACTGGGACTTGGCTAATGTTGGGAAATGAGCCGACCCTTCGTGATCAGCCAGATATGCTGGTAAGGTGTCCTATTCACCTAGCAGCTGAGCGGGGACGCCACGAAATTGTTGTGACACTACTTGAGACTGGCATAGATCCCAACTGTCCTGACAGCGTTGGCCAAACACCTCTGCACCGTGCAGCATGGGGTGGTTCCCTGGAAACCGTGGAGACTTTGCTGGAGAATGGTAGCATGGCAACGACTCCAGATATGGTTGGGAATACCACGCTACATGTGGCAACCGACATGGGATTTGACGATGTGGTGTACCGCTTGTGCCGTGAGGTCGGGGTCATGACAAAGGGCAGAAATGGGTTGACACCGCTCCACTATGCTGCGATAAGTGGGAACATCTCTATTGCCTGTGTTCTTCCCTGGTCCCGGCTCTTCAAGGGCTAAAGACAAAGATCTCAGGTTTTAGAGGCAGGCTATGAAACGGAGACTGGGGCCAAACACACATGGACACTGCTAGTCGCTGCACAACACCGGGTATAACAATGTTTGTGACAGGAAGAACCACGGCACCACACACGGCGACTCGGTAATGATTGTTCTTTGATCAAAGTAAAGGTGTACGGGTCGTTTTATATCAGCCAAATTATCTCTTGCCCCTCTTACATAAAAGACAGGGGTATAGGTCACTCAATAGCTATCTAGTTGGCTATCCTAGTATACTTCCATGGGCAACTAAATACTCTAGGTTTCATATAAATCTACAAGACTTACCTATTTATCAAGCCCTGACCCGGACTACTTTCTCCCCTCTTCTAGATAATCCCGCGCCCTATACGCTCTCTCCGTCCGCTCCGGCAGCTCGCGGTATCGTCCTTCTGAGGTTATATACAGAATATCTTTGAAGTCAACCGTCCTGTCGGACTGTCCCTGGATATGGAATGTATGAAGATAAAGCAGATTTGACTTTGCTGAAGTAAGGAGGGGTGGGTCTAAAGTGAGCTTACTTATTCTGTTGAACCTGGACGCACACAGGGATATGAAGGGTCTGGGGATGTTACCAGCGGCCTGAATACTGGACTATATCAGATGCCGGGTATGTGGCATAGCAGAAGCGCGGTCTCTGACACCATTCCATACGAAACTGGGGAACGGCGGTAGGACCGCCTGCCGAGAAGGCCTTCCGTTAGGAAGGATCGGAAACTTAATAACTAGATACGCCGCTTAGGCTGCGGAGGAGACGATAGAGTAACGCCTAAGCGGCGAAATATTTATTTACGTACTCACTTACTTAATAATTAGATAACTAGATTACTAGCTACTTTACTAACTACTTTACTAGCTAATTTACTAACTAACTTACTAGCTAACTTACTAGCTAACTTATTTACTTACCTACCTACTTACTTACTTACTTACTTATTAACTTATTAACTTACTTACTAACTTACTTAATTACTTAACAATTAACCAGCTAACTTGCTAGCTACTTTCCTAGCTAACCTACTAGCTAACCTACTTACTTACTTACTTACTTACTTACTTACTTACTTACTTACTTACTTACTTACTTACTTACTTACTTATCTACTTACTTACTTATCTACTTACTTAATAGCTAATTTACTTACTTATTTATTTACTTACTTACTAGCTAATTTACTAGCGAACTTACTTACCTACCTACCTACCTACCTACCTACCTACCTACCTACTTACTTACCTACTTACCTACTTACTTACCTACTTACTTACTTACTTACCTACTTACTTACTTACTTACTTACTTACTAGCTAATTTACTAGCAGACTTATTTACTTACTTAATAGCAAATTTACTTACTAACTAACTTACTAACTAACTTACTAACTAATCTACTAACTAACTTACTAACTAACTTACTTACTTACTTACCTACTTACTTTTGTATTTACTTACTAGCTAATTTACTAGTAAACTTACCTACTTACTTATTAACTTACTTACTAACTTACTTAATTACTTAATAATTAACCAGCTAACTTACTAGCTACTTTACTAGCTAACCTACTAGCTAACCTACTTACTTGCTTACTTACTTACTTACTTACTTACTTATTAACTTAATTCGAATTTAAAGGGTTATATAAGCCTTTAGTAGAAAGGAAGGAAAAAAAGGGCTAAAGTTCGGGTTAAAAACTATAAGAACCTACAGCATTAAAACTATTAGCTTTAATAGTAAACCTACCTTAAGGGCTAAGATTTAATTAAATATACCGTTTAACAGCCCTTTTTCTTAAGTTTCAGATTTAGGTAAGTTCTTTTTAATCGGATTAAAACTCGAGCATACATCTTAGTTCGAACCTAAGGTCTTCGGTAAAAAGCCTTATCGTAAGCTTAAGCCTTATCGTAGGCCTTAAAGTGACCGTAAGCCTTCCGGCAGGCATTAAAGGCCTTATAATTACTAGTGTATTTAATCACAGAACGACTAAAATCACTGCTTTTAGTATCTAATTAAATCCGAGAAACGGATGCTATAGCGAATTAACATAATTATAATTCAGAGCTAATTAGAATTAAAAACAGGTGGTATAAATCTTAAGGGCATAATTTCTATATACTCGCCCGCCTTATAAAACAAACATTAACCTTTTTAACAGAAGGTATTAAGATACTTACTGCAGAGTAAAGGCTTAAAAAGAATTTATTATATAATATATTAGTACAGTAACTACCCCTTATATTTTATATAGCCTATCTAAGCTATCTGTATAATATATAAGGGACATATAGTAAGTTAAACACCCTATAAGTAGAACGGCCTCCTTAGTAGAACAGCTACTTATATAGTAAACAGCCTAAATAGCCTACCTTTCTAACAGCTATAATAAATTAAATAAAATAGATATAGACTTTTAAACTAAATATATATTACTATTATATATATATATTAGTATATAATATATTATATAACTTAATATATACTAATAAGATAGAAATATATTATATTATTATTAAGAGTTTAAATGTTAAGGATTATATATAATATAGGTAGTAATACTAACAGCTATCGGAAAATTATATTAATTAATATTATATTATATAGCTAGTTAATTATAATTAAAAGTATATAATATAGTATATTATACTATATAGATATAAGTAAATATAATAGATTAATATTTTACGTTATATTATAGTAATAAAATAAGACTTTAGAAATCTCTATATAATATTTATATAAAGATTTATAAAATACTATATAACTTTTAAAATTATACTTTTTTTAAGTTTATAACTTCTATACTATATATAGTATCTTATAATAATATTATATATATATAAGTATATAAGTATATTATCTAGTGTATAACTAAGAATAAATGTAATAAAAGTAACTTTTAAAGGCTGTTAGTACTTATACTTATATAGTATTAAAACCTTAACAGTTTAAAGTATATATATTTATAGCTATATATTTACTTTTAAAACGTTTAATATCAGATATTAGCTATTATAATATATATATTAAAAGGTATTGTATATTATTTAAAGGTCGTTTAGTTAATATCTATTTTATTTAATTTATTATAGCTGTTAGAAAGGTAGGCTATTTAGGCTATTTACTATATAAGTAGCTGTTCTACTAAGGGGGCCGTTCTACTTATAAGATGTTTAACTTATATAAGGAAGAGTAAAGAGCTATATACATTATTAGCTAATCTATCTACTAGATATATAGTAGCTATACCTTATATATTATATCGCTATATAGTATAAACCCTTAATATATTATATATACCTAGTAGATAAATTAGCTAATAATATATATAATTAACCTCTTATCCTTATATATTATATATTCCTTATATATTATATAGGTAGCTTAAATAAGCTATATAATATATAGAGGGTAGCTACTGTATATAATATACCTATAAGGGAATACATGTTATACAGATATAGTATATAAAGAGGTATATAGTATATTAGTTTTAATATAGCATATTAGCGAAAGGGGTTAGCGTCGTTACTTTAAGGCCGTTATTTCTTATATATACAGCTATCGTTTAATAGGTTTATTATTATATATAGTTTTATATAGTGTAGCAGGTAGTTTTATAGTTTTTATTTTTAGATATTAATTAGTAACGCTAGCAGAGTTTAAGGGTTTAAGTTTAATTACTTACTAAGATCTAATAGCATTTTTTTTACTAGGCCCGAAAAAAGGACGCTAACCCCTTTCGCTAACATACTATATTAAATCGATATAGCATGTTAGAATAATATAAGATGTTACTTTTACATAGTATGTACCGCCTTATATAGCATGTCTGTACCTAGATATCCCCTAATAGGTATTAGGGGTTTATACTATATAGGGATATGATATATAGGGTGTAGCTACTGTATCGAACATATAATGTACTGTGCGGACAACTGACTTTCTAAGGGTTCGAATGAGACAGGACCAAGTTACCCTAGACTGCATATAAGAGTTGCCTACCCTAGGTTGGGTAGGTAGTGTGTATATATACTATCTGCTATCTGATAAAGGATGGCATTTAGCAGGCTCGCAAGTCCGCGCAACTAGGAACTAGGTATATGTAGATATCTTTCTGTCCTCTAGGTACTTAAGTAGCTATATTAGGACCTAGTGTAAGCCTCGCTCGTAGGAACCCTCCTCTTCCTCATCAAGAGTCTCGCGCTAGGGTCCAGGAACACATTCTCATCCGCACCCAAGGTCTTAGGCATCGATTTGCCCTCGGGATACTTGAAATCGAATTCCGTAACCAGGCGTGCTACTAGCATCTTGATCTCAGCGACTCCAAGAAACCTTCCAGGGCAAGCCTGGTTCCCATAGCCAAACGTAAGATTGTTGTCCACGTCGGTCAGAACAGCCTGGTGCCTGTCATGTTGATCCGGCGATGAGTACCGCTTACGATAGCTACGCATGGGATCGAACGTAAACGGGACTGGAGTAATGGCCGGGTCCATCTGATGCTCAGCGTTGGCAAAAGCAATTCTGCACCCCTTCGGAATATGTGTGCCATCTTTCAGCGTGTACGCCGAAAGGGCCGTTCTTTGCGGACTCACTATTGTAGTTAGTCAAACAGTTTCCGAAATCATCTGCACATCAGACAGAACTCACAGAGAATAGGCGGGTGGACTCGGAAGCATTCCAGCAAGAAGGAATCCATCTTCTCCAATTTTGCGTGCCACCGCCTGTAATCCAGCTCTGCATCGCCAAACTGCTCCCTCACTTGGTCTATCTCCTCACGCAGCACGGGCAACCATTCCGGGTGCTCACAGAGTTCAAAGAGAAACGTGGCAGTGTTTGTGGAGGTGGTGTGGATGCTCGCAAGCGTCAGAACACACTGCCGGTTGGCCATCTCGGCGAGCGTAGTCTCCTCCTCAGTTCCATTATCGATCATCCAGTCAACCAGCGTCTCGTCTTCTTCGTCTGCTGGTGGTTCGCCGCGCTCTCTTGCCCGCAGGGCGTTGGAGTGCTTGATCATCTTGGCGGCCATTACCTCCTCGGCTTTGACACGACAGCGTTTTAGTTGGTACCGAGAGGGAAGTACTACTGCAACGACAGGGCGCATCCACGTTGGGAACATCCGCAGGACGAAAGCAGTAGTGAACGCGTTCATCGTGTAGTTTATTGTCACGTCGATCCATTCGGGGTCACGACATGCTGGTTCGCCTATAAACATTCTTGCTGACATGCGGGCAACCAGCATCCGTGCGACCTGCTGAATATCGACCTCGACAAAGTCTGATAGATGTCAGGCAATTGAATAAACAGGCAATAGCATTGCTTGACTTACCCTGCGTTTGAGGTACATCCAAGTTCCATCCGTAGTCGAGTTCCTTCGACGCAATTTTCAGGAACTTTGATAGTTCCGGTGCCAGTTTGCGCTTCATGACTTGAGCATGAAGGTCAGATCTGTTCAGAAAGTGTAGGTCTGTCCATTCGTAAAGCATATTCTAGCCCCTGTCAGC
Organism: Cytospora piceicola; assembly: GCA_023375675.1. Classification (NCBI taxonomy): domain Eukaryota; kingdom Fungi; phylum Ascomycota; class Sordariomycetes; order Diaporthales; family Cytosporaceae; genus Cytospora; species Cytospora piceicola. The sequence goes on from JALQBC010000069.1 coordinate 17,102, forward strand.
CTTCGAAACTAATCCAAGCAGTTTTTAGCTGTGACTGAGCTTACCTGGGAGGTAGCAACTCTGCTATTGAGAATTGATGACGATATCAGGCGGATCTCGTCTAGATACCTGATCGGCAGGATATTATAGTCTGTATCAAAGCGACGCACTATGAATGGTGATCCTTTGAACTTTGGTACGTTTCGAAATGTTAGCCATCCATGAAAAGGGACATGAGAACGGGGAACTTGACAGATTGAAGGTACCTTTTGGTATCCGCTCGAGATGATGCTCTGCGCCCCGGTCACGAATCTTGACTGCAACACTATCGCAGGCACCAGGCGAGAGGCATTGTGGATGGGAATATTGGAGATATTCTTCTTGTTGTCCCCTTTCAAGGCTGAAGTGATCAATGCCGCAATTAGCACTATGCCCACGACCTGTTCGAAACTCGCTGATCGTGCGAGCTCGACCATTCGAAGCAAGTGGGTTTCGGTCCTATCCCACGACATGTTGACCAGGACACTGAGTGTGATCAGGGTCCAAATGATGTACTGGAGCACGGTTCTTGAAATCAAAAGACTACAGGATGTCTGCACCGTCTGGCATATGATCTAGAATATACAGGTCGCCGGGGTGATAAATATCAAATTCTGGCCGTACCGTATACGATGAGTAAGTTTATACTATACGTCTTCGCTCCTTTTCACGGCCGTTTTCTTCCCTGCTGATCTGCGGCTCTTCTCAGTGTGTGGTTTATTCAGGTCTACCTATCATCAAGGCCTATTGGATGCCCAGGTGCATAGGAGCTGGAGCTCCGCGGAAGATGGGTGTTCTGCAGCAGCCTGCAGTGATCATCATTGACATACGTCGCTGAATGCCACTTGATTCGGTGAACATGCAAATGTTATCGAGAGGCTGTGCATGCATGCCCCCGGGTGTGACGAGGAATATTGCGGATTCTGGTTGGCGGGCTCGCATTGCATCACATTGTTATTGTTTCACAAGGTTATCTATCTACTGTGTATTGGACCTATTGGACCGACAGTCCACGGCACAGCATAACAGCACTAGGCTCCCAACCGATACTCCAGTATTATCTGATCCAGTGGTATCTACTCCGCGCCCACATCACGCAGGGCCACGACTGGTTTCCCGCCGGATGACGTGTATAACCCTGCAGGAGTTGACATGTTTATACAGCCTGAGAGCATGTGGTCAGGCGGTCAGCTGGCGGTGTAGCGCAGCGTTGCAGGCTGCGGCGCAGTGCTGCAGGCATGGAGCGCAAGTCACAGCTCGAGATCGGCGCAGTGTGTGAACTTTGCGGACAAGGTTGCATACAGTACGTACCAAAATCAGCACCAAAATGCAAAGCTGACCTCCAAAGGTACCCGAAGACGTGCCATAGTAGCATTCAGAAGTTAGCTTCATTTGTTAGTCAAATGGAATAATGGTTACTAATTAGCACAGTAGCGAGAAATGGTTCAACATTCCCTAGACAAGAACTGACATGGGAAAAGTATCACCGTCGGACCCAGAATGGTGTCTTCTTTCTCCAGTATTCAAGTCGATCCGTAGCGTTGACACCGATTTACTGCAAGTCACAGTGGATTCGAAATGTTGATTCTTCCAGATCCTTCCTTTTTGGGGAGGAGGTAGCTTGCCAATAGTAATTTGGTGAGAAGGCCACCGATTAACTTTATTACTAGAGTCTAAAACGTTAGTCTTGTCACCGTTTTGGGTCCGACTGCATGTTCTTCTTTTAGAAATTCTGGTGAGAATGACTGATCTGATCTGATCTGCCCTTTTTGACCAGCCGTTTTCTCACGTTGGCAATTATTGTATCTAATCCCTGGGACTTGTGTTGGGAAGCTATCTCACTCCAAAATGGCATGATCTGCGGGAAGAAACCCTTAATTCCCTGCGACTCGTAGCTAGGTATCTACTCTACCGATTCTCCATTCTGATGTATGCGTCACTCTGTCGAACGTTGTTCAGGAACTCGTCACTTCCCTCCCTCCCAGCACGCAACGGGATGTTTCCACTGTGACTGTAGTCACGCTTGGCCTTCGAATCCTTGACTGTCCCATCCACGGTTGACTTGCTCACGTAGAGACCCCAGAACGATCGTAAAGCCGGGGCACAACCTACTATGATGGCCACGAAACCCTCAACAGTGCTGTGAAATGACGTTAGAATCTTCTCTAGAATTCAGGGTTAGTCAAGGAAGGTAAGTTGGGCTTACAAACATAGGATTGCAGCAGTTAGATGGGTGCCATCTCCGTAGTAGGCCTTCCACTTGTAATAAAGAGCTGCTACAGAAGCCACCACTCCCCTGGACTCGAACGTCAGTCATGTCTGCGGATGTATCTCGGGGACTTCGTACAGTATGGCAGAGAAGAAAGTCAGGCCTAGACCAATCTTCTTGGATCTCTCGATTTGCAACCCAAGAATGATGGGTGTGGGCAGGACGAGCAGAGTAATGTCGCATACGACCGAGACGAAGCCGGAAAACACTCCAGCGAGCGTGTTGGCGGACGCACAGCGTTGGTACTCCGGGAAGGTCGCCCTGCTGGGGTTCACGGGACAGAAAACCAGCGTGTAGGTAAGGCCAGCGGTGTACACCAGAAAGGAGACTACAAGTACAGCCCACGAAATATATCGCAGCCAGCGATGGAGTCCAAAGAGCTTCAGATAGAGAATTGCAATGGGTGCTTTCGAGAACCATAATGTGCCCTGGACGACGATGATGATAACGACAGAGATCTGCAATGGGAATGACTGTTAGAGAGATGACTCAGGACCGGGGAATGGCTGAGTTGAGACCTTCCTTCTGCAGATACACCAGATCAATCGACTCCACGGGGCTGGTGGTTACTATTGCAGTGTCAGTTGGGCCCGACGTTCCTTGTGCTCCGTGTGACAGGCTTTCTCACCTTTCAAGACGACATGGTTGACTGCGTACGATGCTATCAAAAAGCAGAAACCGATGATCGAGCACCCTTGCGGAGTCAGCAATGGTTATCCACGCAGGATGTACAGAGCTCAACGCACAGTCGTCGATACCCGGCCTATGCTGAGGGCCATAACAAGAGACAAAGCACCGGATTGCAACAAATCCGCTAGCAAGGATGAGTAAGGTGATGCCCACACCCTCGTACGTCTGCATGGTAACTGGGGCAGGCGCCGACATATTGGAGGGACGTCGAGTGATGGACTGTGGTAGAGATCCGTATCTAGCTCTGACCAAACCTATGCGCGGCGCCACATGAGAATCGCACGAATAAGTGAGTGTGCAAAGAATGGATGAACCGGATCTCGGGACTGGAAGGAAGGTTTGCTGCGCTAGGTCATCGGTGTCTTTGAAGGAATATGTCCTCGACATCCCACGCCTGATATATGACTGAGCAGCCGAAGATAATCCTCATGGTGTGTAGTCTGAAGCATTTCCAACGGGGACATTCCATTATTGGTTGTGCCAACACCGATGTTTACCGCAGGTCATCACCCTACAGCGGCAGGACGGACTTAGTGACCCTGTAAGGCGGGCTAATATAGCATCTGCCATGGATCCCAGACGAGCCGCCCACCAGCTTCTACACTGGACAGTACCTAGATATGCAGTTGGATGCAAGTAAGCAATCATGAACGATCCGCAATGTTACAACCCAGTCCACTATAGGGCGCATTGATATCGCCAGTGTGGGCCACGGGACAAGGTTTGCCGACCTGAACGAAGACCTTGAAAATTACAGGTCACAGTTGAAGGATTAAAAATGCTAACTTGAAGATCCGTCCGTTTCAAGAGGACCGGGGAGAGTACCATTCCCATACTGATTTGCTACACATGTGACTTATCAACAGGAATATCGGAGATCAAAGGTTAGTCTCGCCACCGTTCTAGGTCCTGATTAATTACCGTAATATTCTCTCTACACAAATTCTGGTAAAGAAGAACGGATCTGATCTGCCTCCTCTAGCTAATCGTTTTGTACCGTCGGCAAATACATAGTCATATTTTTAATCCCTGTGACCGGTAAGTTGATAGAAGATCAGTACTTCATGATTTGCAGACCTTATTGGTCCCCTCCACCGGCGCCACCGCCTCCACTGGCAAAGCTAATCCCTATGCCCTGTATGTGTTGACAGTACTATGTAATCGCCTGCAAGCCACAAGAAGCAAACTGACTGTATAATACATTACCAACACCAGCTAGGTATACTTAATTATAATAGTAAATAAAACACCAAGTGGTATTGTGGTTGAGATGCACAGGTCCCACCGGTACTTCTCGCAACAAAGAGGAGCACCGCGACGTTACAACAAGCACAAGCCAGAATACCAGACAGAGGGGTACATAGAGCCTATGCCTGGCACCCAGGATATTGATTGCAACGAACCATTTGTTGGCCGTTTGGCCCGAAGGATCGTCGGTAAGCTGACCTCATATACAAGCCGTTAGCCCGGAAGATCCTCCTGTGAGACATCACCTTGCAGCTACATGTCAGCGTAGCCCGCCAATCCACCTCTATTCTAAGTCCAGACTGCCTCGCTAGGTCATGCGGCAGCTTTCACACGCGACAATGTTCGCGATGCTGTGCAACGCGAACGCCGCAGCTTTTGGGGTCAGACCCAGAAATTAAAAAAAAATAACAAACGAGCCTCCCGAACATCTTGACCCGTCCCCTCACCTATATATGAACCACTTCGTAAATTAGATCTAGATGCTGTATGCCAGACAATACGCTACGCACCGAAGTCGACTCCTTAGTAGTCATACACACCTACGCACACACAGCAACAATGGCTGAACTCCGAGCAGTCATTCAAGAGACGATCACGGCCTTCGTCCAGAACAACACAGATGCTGTCAAGAAGAAAGATGTCTCTCTCCTCTCGTCCGCCCTCTCCGACGACTGCGTGAAGATGTACCGGCCGCTCTCGTTCGTCAACAAATACCCTCAGTTCTTCAAGGCCCAGATCACGAACGCGGAGTACGAGGCACAGATGCAGATGGAGCTCCAAACTATGTCAGACGTGGTTCAGAATGTCACCCGGACTGTGATCGACGCGCACCAGCGCGTAGCCAACGTGTGGATCGAGAAGACTGTACAAACGGTCAATGGATCCACGAGCTCTGTTGAGGTAATATTTTGACTTGATTTATTCTTGAAGCACCCTTGAGCTAAAGTCTTTGCAAGGTTATTTATGACCTGGAGTTCACACCAGATGGGAGACAGATCTCTCAGTACATTGAGTTTGTGGATACCTTTGAAAGTGTCAAGGTGCTGGAGCAAATTCTCAGTAAGCTTGGTGGGAACTGATCAGGCTTATTACACTTCCTCTTGGGATGTTAATCGAGCCAGTCAGCCGTGGTTCCTAAAACGGAGCTTTCTTTTCAAGTGCTTTGTCTGTTAGTGGACTCAAACAAAGTCGGCTGGTACTTGAAAGTAGCCATATTGTGGAAATCGAAATTATCCAGCAAATCTTAGATGACACCCTCAGGAATTCTTTTGGCACCCTAAGAGTATCTACACGTAAGCCGGTTGGTTGCATTGCGACGTAGTACATGTAGGGCACACGCTCCAGCCACCGGGCCGCCCATCTTCGCAGCTAATATTACTTAATATCTTCCGGGGTATCTCTCCGGTCGCTAGGGCTCTCTCTTTCGCTAAAGGACCGCAACTATCTCGGGGTAGTCCTCTGGGAAGTCAGATACGGCCTTACCAAGCTCTCACTAGCCGCGTCCCTTTACCCCACCTGGCCCTTTAACAATATTGTGTGTGTGTGTGTGTGTATTTCTTTTAGTGTTCTTGGTAGTGTTCTTAGGAGAGAGAGAGAGAGAGAGAGAGATGAATTTAACCGCCGAAGGGCCGAAGGCTAGAGGCGGTTAGTATCTGCACATATCTACACTATACGCAGCGCCACGGCCGGCCTACCTCTTATAAGGCTTACAGCGTAGCGGTGCTTAAAGGGATTACCGGGGGGGTAATTATATAATCCTAGATAAATATAGCGTAACCCGGGATATAGTTCCTTAGCTAACCGTAGCGTAGCGTAATACTAGATTAAAAAGGAAACCTACACCTATAATAAAAACCACTCGTTATCTAAAAACCTATAACTAGACTTAAAATACCGTACTAACTAAATAAAACCTTTTATCTAATACCTGCCCCGCCCTTATACTGTTATATTAAAGGTATAAAATATTAACTATTATCGTAACTGTAAACGTTTAGTCGGTTTTAGGTATATCTGTAGTATAGTCGAATAACCTAGCCTTTAAAGAGAAAAGCTAAAGTTAACTATTAAAGCTTTATAGCGGCTTATTTAAAAGAGGCTATAAGTACTACTAATATCGAAACGTAAAAGCTAAAAAAGAGGAATAAAGTAAAGTAAAAAAATAAAAGCAGATATAAAGAAAGAAATAAAGAAATAAAGTATTTTTAAAATAAAGAGAAAGGGATATACCGCTATATTAAAAGACTAAAGGGTAGTATCTTAGTATACTTATAAATACCGACGTTTAATAAAACAGGAAAAGAAACCCGACCGTTTTATTAGACTAAGGTACTTTAAAAAGTCTTTACCGAAATACCTATAAGTAGCCTCTATACCTAAAAGTAACATTTTTAGTTATAAAGTACGAAAGACGTAAACGTATCGAAAGATATATTCCGAGGTTTTCGGCCGGCTATAAAGGTATTCTAATATAGTATTATAGTATTAAAAACGCTAATAGTATAACTAAAAGTTACCGTAGCCGGTATAAGTAGTAAGCAGATATTATAAAAGGCGTTATAAAGCTAAAAGCTCGGAAGGGTATATAGTTTTTACAGTTAACCTGAAAAAGGTATAGTATTCCGGTATAGCTTAACGCTATTAGGTTTAAAAAGCTTAGTTAGTTTACTTTTTTATAGTTTATCGAATAACGGAAAGTAAAAAGATTACTATTAATTTAAAAAAAACTAAAAGATAACAGCCTTTATTAGCTAATCTATCGGCCTTTTTATTACTAAAGATATTTATATACTTTAAGGTTTATCGTATATATATATAATATAGGCTTTACGTTACAGCTAAAGCTTAAAAAAAGATATACTTTTATCGAGATAAAGCCGGTAAGGTATTATAAAGGTAGTAAATAACCGAAGAGTTATCGAGGTAAATATAGATATCGCGAAGGCCGACGTCGAGGTTAACAATACGGTATATAAACTAAAGCCTTTAAAAAACGTTAGTTATTTTAACGTCGAAAATCTTTATTTTACTAAAGCGGCTTTTAAAAAAGTAAATTAAAGATTTATATTAGTAGATTATAAACTTTTAACTTACCTTTTTAGTTTTTTATTTCGATTTATCCGAGTATATAACTAAGTTTAATATAAAGACTTTTATTAGTTACTTTAAATAGTAAATCGTCGTTTCTATCTTACTTTTAAAGGTAACCGGAATATAAGCCGATTTAGTATATACTTAAAAGGTAAACGTTAGCCGGGGGAAAAATAGAAGGAAGGTAGAGAAACGTTCGAGGTTTATAAAAAGCCTTTATTAGCGGTATTATAAAAGGGAGGGCGATAAAGGAGGAAGCTTAATAACTAAAAGGTATAGTAAGTTAAAAAAGCCGAGGCAGAAGGTAAAGCGTTTTCGTATTACAGTAAAGAGAATATCGGAAGGAAGGATACCTATTTTATAATAAAGAACCGTTTTATATATAGTTTTCTATACCGGAAGGATAGCTTTTAATATAAAAAGTAAACACGACTTTATTTTAGATATTAAATTACTATTACTAACAGGTACTAAATTATAAAAAAGGTTTCGTCGCGGCTTTTTATAGCTATAATATTAAACCTTAGCGTTATAAATAATAACCGACTTAATATAAGCCCGAACTATAAAGCAGACTAAGTAAATAAAAAGGCTTTACGTAGTAATATAAAGACCGTATAAGTACTAAAAGACCTGTTAAGCTTTAGCTGTTTAAAGTTCGACGTATAACTTAAACCGTAGCTTATAGTTAAAGTAAATACCTAACTAGCAGAAAAACTTACTTAAAGACTTAACGACCTTTCTATAATAGACTATAAGCAAGGAATTCTTTTAGTATTATAAAAAGTATATAACCTTTATTTTATTAAAGTTAAAGTAAACTACGTTTTTATAGCTTTAGTTAAAAAGTTTAGTAATTTTTATAGTTAACTAAGTAACGGTTTTATAAAGTATACCTATAATAAAAAAAAGATAGATATTATTAACGTAGTTAAACCGCCTAATAAGCTCGGAAAGCCGGTAAATAGGCTTTATATAAAAAAGGAAAAGGATTAAAGAAAAGGGGGAGCTTTAAAAGAAGCTATAAAGTAAATTAAAATAGCTTATAATAGCTAGCTAAAGCCGGACGTAAGCTTTATAAAAGATTATAAAAGACTAAATATAACGTATAAATGTATCGGGCTAGCCTTACTCTTATAAACGGAGGATTAAACGGTTATAAAAGACTAAGTCGAAAACGCCGTAAACGTTATATATAGCTATAATAACGACCTTACTTTAAGAAAAAGCGGCTTCGACGTTATAAGTTATAGCGGTAGTAAAGTCTACTATAAAATATTAAAAGAATACGCCGACCTAATTAAGGTAAAGTATTTAATAGGTAAAGGCGAGGTAAGAAAGTTACTAAGTAACTAGCCTTTTTAAACCTTTATTAAAGTAAGAGAAGAGAGTAATAAAACGTTATACCTATATCGAAGATATATCGCGCTTATTAGGCTTTAAGATTATAGCTACTTCTGTTTATCGAAAAATAGGCAGATAGTAACTAAAGGTAAGGTAACGTTTATATAGAAAATAAACGTATTCGCCGATATAAGGCTAAAACTTCTTTAAGGCGTTAATATTAATTTAGTCGACTTTAAAAGTCGTATTAGTTATATAGATAGTATAGTTAACAGTTTTATCGATAAAAATATAAGTATCTTATAGTACCGCTTATTAGGTAGCGAAAGGGATTTAAAGGTTAAAAATATTATCGTCGGTAGAAAAGCGTTATAAGATAACCTGCTCGAAGGCTTTAGCCTTATCGTATTATATAGTATATACTTAGTTACCGACTGTAAAGGGAAAAGGGGTAATAACAAGCCTTTTACAGAACTAGTTAATAACCTAGTAAATGTTTTTATAAGTTTTATAGTTTTTAATAGTACGATACGTATAATCGTGTTTAATACGGCGGATAGCTACGCGGAAAAGTTAATAGGTATAGTAATACTCCGGATATAGCTAATTTAAAAACTTCCGGTATATAACGAAAACGTTATATTATCGGTCCTTATACTCGTCTATCTACTAAAAAGCACTAAAAGCGGAAGGTCCGCTAATACGTCTTATAGAGTATAGGGACTTCTATAAAAGATCTACTAGTACTTTTATAGCTATATTTAGCCCGGAAATAGTTAACCTAACCTTTAAAAAGCTTATAAGTCCTTACTCGATTAATATAACTACCTACGTTAGTTTTTCCGATATATAAAAAAGCTTATACGTCGGAAGGTTAAAAGCGTTTAATATAAGGAGAGATAACAGAAGAGTAAAATAGTTAAAACTAACGTCGAAGTATTCCTTTATATTATACTACGCGAAGGGGATATTAATAAAGGCTAAGTCTAAAGTGTTATTATATTTATTAGTAGGTTCGCTATATTTATTAAATAGCTAAAAGTTATAGCTATTAATCTAGTCGGTAAGAAAGCTACTAATACTAATAATACCTTTATCGTTTTACTAAAGCAGGTATATAAAGTTAAAGTCGCCTTCGACGAAATAACGTTAAAGCGGATATTAAGCGGTAAAAATACGCCTAACCTTAAAGGTAGCAGCTAAAGAATAAGGTTAGTTATATATATTAATAAAAAGTTATTTATTAACTATAACTTAACAGATATTATAAATAGCGATAAAGATAATCTAATCTATAAGAAGCTTATATTTATAACGGATATAAGTCGTAATACGTAGGTATATAAAGTAGTCGGTTTAATAGCGGATTAATAGGAAAAGATCGAATTTAAAGTAAGTCTTAGTCTAATAACGGCCGTTTAAAAAGACGTTTATCTAAGGTTTTTAAAAAAGAACAATATCCGTTTTACTAGCTTAAATAAAGGCTAGCGTAGTATTATAGATAGTATCGTATCTTATACCCCGGTTAATATTAAGCTAAAAAACGGTAATACTACGTTATAGCTAATAGCGTTATAATCGTAAACATATTATAAGCCGATTTACTATAAAAAAAGGACTAAGTTAATAAAGCCGGTATCGTTTAATAAAAAGGTAATAGTAATAGTAGTAAAGTTAATCTCTATAGTTATATTAGCTTAAAAGTTACTATCAGCCGACTATTTAGCTTATCGGGATAGCAGTCGATAAGAGTTATAAAAAGTAAAGCCGTTAATAGTAGTAATAGTAGTAAAGACTACGGCTAAAAAAGTAGTAACTACGGTAGGCGTTATAAAGAAGATAGCCGAAGGCCGCTTTTAAATCGTTATCGGGGTAAAAGGAGTAACTAGTTTAAAAAGAGTTAAGGTAGAGGTAGCGTATAAGGCGTAAAAGGCTTTATCGTTAACGCTTCGTAGTTTCTTATAATCGACCTTAGAAAAATATATAAACTAACTACCCTTTTTCCGAAATCGCGTAATGTATAAAGGGTCGTTTACGACGTAAGGAAATCGGTAATTAATATACCTAAAGGCTTTATCGTAGCCGTTTTAATAGCCTTTTCTGCTATATTATCGATAGTACGCCTTATATAAGTACCGATAGGTTTCGTAAAACTCTTAGTAGTTAATATATTAAAAGAGATAAGCTTTCTTTTTTAAAAAACGGCTAAGCTAGCTCCGACCGAAAAAAGTAAAATATACCTTTACCGGGGTAGTAAAGAATATAACTTAAGTATAAGTGTTTATTTAGTTATTAGTAAAACGGCTAAGTTAGTAAAAAACTAAAGATTACCTAGTTTAAGTAAAGACTTCTTTTAAGACTACTATAGCTATATCGATCGGGTAACCTTATTAGTCGCGAAACTATATAAAGGTATTCGTTACGTAGTAAGTATATTAAACTATACTAAGCTTTACTAAATCGTAGCTAAGTAAAAACTAAAGCTCGGCTTTTTTAATAAAGAGCGTAGCTTTAATAATTTCGTTATATAACTAAATAAACTACCTTATATAGATAACGGTCGTATTAAAAAGATCTATAAACGAGATCTTTATCGTATTATAAATAAAGTAGTAGAGCGTAAACGTCTTATATTTTTAAATAAGGTTTATTTCGTTATTTAAACGGAAGAATAAATAAAGGTTATTTTTTACTTTAGCCTTAACGTAAAACCTAAATACTATAAGTTTTATAGATTTTTCCGTTTATCTTTTACTACTATAAACTACCGTCGGTAAAGGAAAAACTTTAAAAACCGCTACCGTTATAGTTATATAAAAAGATATAGCTAAAGTAAAAGAGGTAAGCCTATTAAAAGAAGTACAGGTAGTTAATATACTTATCGGAATTAAAGGTTTTAAAAGGTTTTTAAGAATAGTCGAGGCGAAAAAAGCGTTAAATCTCGTATAAAAGTCGTAAGCCGTTTAAAGCTAAACTCCGGTAGTAAAGGTTTTAAACGTATTATTTAAAGCCTATAAAAAAGCGAAAAAGACTTCGTTTCGCACTTATAAGTTAGCTACGTTAACTATAAATAGCTTAGTTAGCTTAAGTATACTTTTAATAATAAGAGTAAAAGAGTTTTTAGTAGGATTATAGGCTTCCCTAGATAGTAGTAACGAACTCGGGACCTTTTAAATTCTAACACGCCGCTATCGTTTCCCGGTTTTAATAACAACCGTATAGTCGTTAGTATTATAAAGAAAGGCCGTATAGGCATTTATAGACGTATAAGAGGTATAAAGCCCCGGGGGTAACAACGACGACGGCGGTTAAAACGCTATCGCTATCGCGATATCCCTAAAAGACGATTTAATGTTAAAGGTGTATATTAAATAAATATATATAGTAAAGGGCAAAAGCCTTAACAGCGGCTGCTAAGACTTTAATAATTAAGGGGAAGGTGGTGGTGTTCTTAGGGGCGTTAAAAAAATTGGTAGGGGGCATTAAGTTATTGTCATTGTGCAGATCTCTCGAAAAATAAACAGCCATATCACATCACTGTAATTCCTTGGCGCTTCCTGAGCTCGTACACCATGTAACTTAGCAGGTAAGTTGATGGTCTCGGTACTTATCGACAATCCTGCTATCTTCAAATGCGATATCCATCTGTAACCCCGAGAATCGAGATCTATGAGGCAGTCAACCGGACAAAGCACCTGTGGCGAGCAGACGTTATCTGATTTAACGTAAGGAGGGGGAGGGGGGCAAATTGCCGTCCTTGGTTCCAACGGCGTTGCGAACATGCGATGCACCAAGGATCACACCGTCTGTTCTCCCCTGAAGTATCCACCACAAGGTACATGGAGCAGGTACTTTTGACTAAAATGTTACATACTTACGTGTCCCTCCTTGCTCCATACTTCGTGGGGGTTGTCTTCTATGAGGGTATCTTGGCAAGATAAACGCTTAGAAGGGCCCCGGGGTGTCGTTGTTGCAGTCGGGGCGCAGAGACACAGAACCCACGATATTCAACAGGGATTCTCATTTGTCCATTTACGTGCGGCATTGATATGATGTCGGAACTACAGCTGGTATTGCTGTTATCTTGTGCCGCAGGTCTTGTCGATCGTAACTCAAGACCACCACATTCTGTACGGAGCCCAAAGTCGACGATTTACACGTCGGACTTACCTTATTAGGCGGTATCTTGAACCGTGAGTCCCTCTCCATTTCGGTGGTACGAACTCAAGACGATCATGATGACACTTCCTGTACGAGGCAAGTTACGACGTTGATCACCGAGATAACCCGTACACAGGCTATGTTATATTGCTATAGCTTTGATTCAACGTTATATAGCAGAGTATTTCGAACCAAACACACCATATCAAAGAAACCAAACTCGACCATCAGTTCTTCCCTTGTCTATAGCACGGCCTGCTCCTGCGGGTACCGATTCTTACCCTCTCTTGGAAGCCAGATCCGAAGTCATTTCACAATGGAGGAGCATCCATCGACATGTTTCCACCCAGTTGACATTGATTTGAATACAAAGGGATCTTTGGTTGCCAAGGTGAAATTACTACTACAGAATGCTGTAGATGGTTACGACGACACGTTCGGTTTTGGATCCATGAGTTGCGCCGTGTATGACACCGCCTGGGTCTCTTTGGTGACAAAACCACTTGATGGAAAACGTCAATGGCTCTTCCCAGAATGTTTCAACTACCTAATCGACCAGCAAGCGGAAGACGGAGGTTGGGGAGTAACGGGGGAGAAGGTTGACGGTATCTTGAGTACTGCTGCCGCACTTCTTTCCTCCATCCGGCATCAAGCCGAGCCATTGAACCTCAAACACATCGACACAAAGGACCTTGAGGCTCGCATTAAGAGAGGCATCGAATCTTTGAGTTCTCAATTGCGGGATTGGGCTGTCACGTCCGCCGTGCACGTGGGCTTCGAAGTCATCGTTCCAGCTCTGCTCGATCTTCTTGCTCAAGAGTCCGTCCACTTCTCGTTCGATGGATTGGACGAATTGATGAAGATATATGGTGATAAGATGTCCAAATTCCATCCAGACCTTCTGTATGGCAGCGAACGATCCACGGCCATCCACTCGCTGGAAGCTTTTATTGGAAAACTCGACTTCGACAGGATTTCTCATCATAAAACGCATGGATCCATGATGGGGTCCCCATCGTCTACAGCAGCGTACCTCATGAACACAACCGTTTGGGACGATGAGGCAGAGGCGTACCTTCGACATGTCATTGACCACGCAGCTGGTAAAGGTCATGGCGGTGTTCCTAGTGCTTATCCCTCCACCATTTTCGAACACAGCTGGGTGAGTATTTTAGATTGGCGTTTGACAAGGGCTTTGTTCTGATCAGTTATCTAGGTTCTGTCTACATTGTTCACCTCTGGGTTCTCACCTGCTGACCTTGAGAGTCCTGGTCTGAGCACGATGGTAGAAAATCTTGCCAGGACTTTCGAGCAACAGGGAGGTGCTGTTGGTTTCGGTATGTCTACTATCATTGAATTATTATTATTATTATTTTTGAATTTCTTTTGCATGTCGAATTAACGTGCCTTTAGCCCCTTGTTTCATGGCTGACATGGACGACACGGCGAAGACCATTCTGTGTTTGAGATCGATCGGTAGAGACGCCAGCCCAAGAGACATGATCGAGACGTTTGAAAATGGGACCCATTTCAGGACGTATCTTACAGAAAGGAACCCCAGCTTCAGTGCCAACTGCAATGCCTTGTTGGCCCTGCTTCACCAGGATGTGCCGCAAGACTATACAGCCCAGATAACCAAAACATGTGGGTTCCTTTGTGACACTTGGTGGACCTCGATATCAAGAATTCAAGACAAATGGGTGGGTTACATGATATATCAGTACTCTTGTTCTTACTGATGAGTCTGTCACAGAATCTATCATATCTATACCCCACACTTCTCTTCGTGGAAGCACTCATGAAGCTCGTGGACTCGATTGAAAAGGAAGCCCTCTCCCCATTCAACGACCACGTAACTAAGTCGAAGGTCGCCGTCTGTCTGTATCAAGCATGTTACAGGACGCTTCTAGATCAGAACGACAACGGTGCTTGGAATGATTCCGTCGAAGAGACTTGTTACGGGACCCTTATACTCGCGAAAGCAAGACAGCTGTATCTGTTTCGAGATCTGCGGACACGGCTGGACTCGGCTATCGACTGTGCCGCCAGATCTATACAAGAGTTGAGCGGCACAACCAGTCAGGGTGTGCCACAGAATCTCTGGGTCGAGAAAGTGAGCTACACATCCCCGCTCTTGACCGATGCCTACAGGCTCTCAGCCCTTTGGGCATCAACCATGCGGCCAGACTCCTGCGTGGGTAGAATTCTTCATGAAGATACGTCTGTTATACCGAAACTTGCGAACATGTGGCTTCAAACACCCCTTTTCTCCAAGACCCCCGAGTGGCAGATCCGGGCATCAATGGTCGAAGGAACACTCTTCCGGCCAATAGTGAAAGCAGTCAGGCTGGACGTGTTCACACGAAAAGGCGTGGCAGTGGACAAATACTTCGATATCATTCCGCTGGCCTGGCCAATAGCTAACAACCGGATCCGGACCTTCGCCCCGTCGTCGTTCCTACTGGAGGGGATGATGGCTGCGATGCTCAATTACCAAGTAGACGAGTTCATGGAAGCTGTGGCGGGAGTCAATTACGCCCAATACATACCGGAGCTTCGTCATCTGATCGACGATGTGATCTTCTCCATCAGCAAAGAGAGCGAGGCCTGTGTGAACGGCAACGTTGACGGTTCGACCGAATTCGATGTGAACGCGCGGGTCCGTAAACATCATCCCGACATTCCGGAGTCTCAACGTGAGGAAGTCTTGCAGCCTCTGCGAAAATTTGTCACCCGTGCGCTGAAACATCCATCGATCTTGTCGGCAAGCGCTTGGGACCGCAAGAACATGATCTGCGAGCTTCGAATCTACCTCCAAAGCCACGTTACGCAGAGCGAAGACAATATGCTGTTGAAACAGAACAAGTTCACCCATGGTATTATGAGGGAGACCTTCTTCCGCTGGGTCCGGACAACCTCGGCCGACCACACCTCAGCACCCTACACCTTCATGTTCGTGAGCTGCCTCCTCAGCTCGTGGATCGAGAACGGGAAAGACTGCTTTGCTTCGACCCAGGAGAAATACTACGCCGCCGCTAGTTGCCAGCATCTGGCTACCATGTGCCGCATGTACAACGACTACGGTTCCGCTGTACGGGATAGGGATGAGGCCAACGTGAATTCCATAGACTTCCCAGAGTTCGAGCTCAAAGGCCCAGTCCCGCCAAACGATGCCATCGTCTCGAAGCAGGACAAGCTGTTCGAAGTAGCTCAATATGAACGCGCCTGTATCGAAGAGGCATTCAGGCGACTTGAGAGCCATGGGAGTCAGACAGCCTCCCCGGAGGCACGAGCAAGGAAGAGTCGACAGATGGAGATATGGCGGTTGTTCTACAACGTAACGGATTTCTGGGGGCAGATGTATGTTCTTCGCGATATGGGAAGTCGCTTGACTGTAAATACAGCGGGTTGAAAAAGCCTGGCGTTGCAGTGGCAGGGAGGCGCAAATTATACAGCATGGACGGCAGATTGTCTATATACTACTGGTTTGGGTCTATCTCTTGTGCAAATTAGTTATATAGAGACCAATACACTAGTTGTGCTCTAGCAGCGCCTGAAGGGCCTCTTCTCGCCAATGAAGTCACCTCTATATGTCAACTGCCTTCGTTCATCTAAACCCTGTGTGGGATATTAAGTTCAACTAGTTATGAATATATATAAGAGTTCAATTGCAGATAGCTAGGACTGGCTAGCACCTATAGGGAACTAAGTAATTACTTAGTATTCTTCCTTTTCGCGAGTTATCTCTGAGGGCAACTTGCCTGTCCACAGCTTCGTTAATCAAGCTCGGCGTCATGCGGGCAATATTGATGTTTGCATTTGCGTATTCGAGCCCGCGCTCGACAACTAACCAGTCTGCAAAACCCGGCCTCGCTGTCGGGGTCATGCCCATCACGGCGCCCGCCCCGCTCCCCCCTTTGGAAAATTACCATAGTCTGGCTGACGACATTGATTATCTTTGCTGCCAGAGGGTATCATATGTTTTCATCCTTTTACGTTGCACTCACGAGGACCCGGGCCACCGCGTTGCTGCTTGTGGCAGCGCCGGGTTTTCGACGCAGGGTGCGCGCGCCTTGTGCTCACAGCCGGGCACGCTGCAGTCAGGAGCCTCTTTCGACGGACCTGCCCGGCCGCGAATATCGTTTGAAGGAGAATAGGGAGTATCGTCCCTCAGCTTCTCATCAAGAGCTTGACCTGTGTCGTTTCGTTGTCCTTATTCTCTGATTCGGGATCTTAACTCCAGTTGAAGACGACGCACGGGACGTGACTTACGTTGTTCGTGAGTCTCAGCTTTCTTACGTGCCTGCACTGTACCCTCAAGGTCTTGTAGAACCTGTTTAACGTGCCTCTTGACGGACGGAACGTCGGTGTACGGACACTCGTTATCTTCGTTATTAATATAATCTAGACGAAGATTAGCGGTTCTAGTGTTCGAATATGCGGGCAAGGATATAATTACTAGGATACCGGTATATGTTGGAAGATCACTTGATGGTCGCCTTTCCCTCCCATCTTTGCAATTCGCCTACTACCCTGGACATATCGGGATCAAATGCAGTCTTGTTCTTCATCATGGGAGCTAAGGCGCTGGCTTTGCTAGCAGCCTTGGTTATCCTTTCGCTTTTTCTATCTGCCTCCTCATAGACCCGGTGATCGTGCAGATTGATGGGTGGGTAGTACTTGTCCTGCTCATTATAAGGCTGACCCTGGACATGATCATCCCGTGTAGAGAGGTCTTTGAAATGTTTCACCGCTGGGCGGTAGGCTCTTGCTGTTTGGGTGTGCCCCATTGTCCAGAGTGTTGATGTGAGATCATTGACTCGAGCCAGTGCCAGCGCTACTAGGAGCTTTGCCGACCCCTAGGTTAAGATATTGGTCCGCTTGGCGACCTTTGAGCGTGGCATTGTTATAGCCCCTTGTCGGGTCAGAAGATGATGTATGGGAGACCTGCTGGTTAACATGTGTAAGGTTGCTCCCTACATAGACATCGCTACTAGTTGTTGAATGGGAGACTCTAGCCTTGAGTGGGCCACTGTAATGTAACACCTAGCCTTTACCCGCTCTATTCGATGAAGGACTAGAGCGGGATCTGCCGGAAGGAGGAAGGGAAGACACAGGTCGGCTGCTTGATGGACGGCGGTCCACTCGCTATACTATATGTCAATATCTGTCTTTATGCGGAAAGACTCCTCGATATTGGGATTTGTTGTTCCTACCCTGGATGCAAGCTCTCGACCCTCTCTGTGTCTGATAATATCCGTTATCTATAAGAGCGCAGCCCCTGCAACTGAATAAGAGACAATTCGAGAATTCACCTATATTCCGCCTTGATAGAAATATAGAGAACAATCGCCGGTCAGGTTGAACACCTTACTGTCGTCCAGAAAAGACGAAGGAAAGAAGACAAAAGATAACAACTGAAGATTGGGGAGTTAAGACAGTCTATGCTCGAGGGCCAGCCTTAAGGTGAATATACATACATAATGACAGAGGATATAGCAAGCCTTGGCCTTCTAGTATAAAAGAAGGGAGGGAGATTCAGGTCCGGCCGATCTTAAGAAAACATAGAAGGTTGCGATATATCGAAAGTGAAGAGCAGCCGAAGCCCAAGGTTACTTGCTCATGCCGGGACAGTTGTCGATTTATAGAGCGAGCCTCGGCCCCTACTAAAGACGATAGTGATATAAAGCCATCATGCCTGGGTTTCAGGCGCCTTTATGTTGCGCGGCATTGGACGGGGCTGACCGCTCCCTCTAACTAGGGCCGTCCCCTGATCAGCCCGGAAAGAACCAGCTATCCAGGCTTATAGACATAAAAAAGCATAACTAGCTAGAACCAATACTTAACCACGGTCACTAAATGCGCTAGAGCTAGTACGTTGCTATAGTTAAGTTTTAGTTAAAGTAAACACTTAAGTATTTAAAGGTCTAGTTATAGTTAGCTAAGTAATAATTAATAGTTCTAACACTAATATATTTAAAGCCTTTTAAACTATTTTATTATATAAACTATTAAGTTAAGCGGCGGCTTATAAGTTAACTTATTACTATTATAAAAGAAAGTTATATATAGAGTTTTTAACTTAAGTTAATTTACTATAAAGCTAATATTAAAAATAAGGTATATTTAAAATAGCTTATTTAATTTATAAAGTTTCTACTTAAATTACAGTATTTAAAGTTATATTTTAATACTTAGTTTTAAAATAATTATATTTATTTAATTTTATTTTATTATATATATTAGTTAAGCTTAAAGTATTAGTTATAACTAATTATATAGTTTTTAATATAGTTTATAGTTATTTATTTAATAAATTTTAAAGCTATTAATTATTATACTTAATATAGTAGTGTATTTATAAGTTAAGTGGCTTAATAGTTTTATTACTTTACTTAAATAGTAAGCTTAACTGTTTACTTAATTAAGTAATTATTTTATATTAATAGCTTTTTTATTTTATAATAGCTTTACTTTATAAGTTTACTTATTATAGCCTTATATATATAAGCTTTATTTTAAGAAATACTGTTATAAGCTACTTTGCTTTAAAGCGTATAAGATTAGCTAGTAGTATACTAGTTACTATTTAGTATATTTAGTTATTTTAAGTATTTAGCTTTTAAAATATTCTTTTTCCTTTTTAAGTAGCTTAAATAATACTTCTTTTAAGTACTTACTAAATTCTAAACTATAAGCTAGCTCTTTATAATCTTTTATAATACCTTTATATATTAATATCTTTTTAACTATTACTTTTATTTAGTTTATTATTAAACTAACTATATAGTAAAGTGCTTATAGAATTATATACTAATAACTTTAGCTTATTATATTAATAACGTTATTATTATTTAAATGTAGTTTATATATTTTTCTACTTTAATTATTAACTTATTTAAATCGATTAAATATATTAAAGCTTTATTTAATAATGCTTTTATTATTATATAAACTAGGTTATTATTATTGTTAATTTATTATATTTTATAAACCTTTTATATTTTATATAACTAAAATAACTATATAATATCGATTATTAACTGCTTTATTTTTATTATATTTAGCTTAAATAAATACTTATATAAAGAATATAAATCTATATAAATTATAAAAAGAATTATTAAAGGGTTTAATTAATTACTAATTACTTTAAAAATAGTTTAAATTATAATGTTAAAATAAAAGCTAATAAGTATATTATAGATCTTTATTATTAAAACACTTTATATAACGTGTTTATACTTTAAAAGAAACTAATATAAAACTTTACTTTTTATTTTATAATATATATTATTTTTATGTTTTTCTTTATTAATAAGAATAATTATAAAGCTTATTTAAAAGCTAAAAGTTTAGTTATTAATAAAATAAACTACTAATAAAAATAGTTAATTTAACTTTTATTAAGTTTAAAATAATATATTATAAACTGTTTTTAATATTATTTATTTATTATTTAAAGTGTTAATTTAATATATTATAACCTTTATATTTAAGTTTTAACTTTAAATTATAATAAAAAGATTAAAAGCAGATTTTAGTTAATAAATCGATATTAAATATACTTTATAAGCGTATTATTTAAAATACTTTAAAATATAGTTAAATACTTTTAAGCTAATCTTTTTAATTCTAATACTTTATCTTTTCTATTTAACTTTAATAAATCTGTTATTATATATTATAACTTTACTACTATTAAAGTTAAATAAAGTATTTAGTAAATACTTTATTTTATAAAAGGCTAGCTTATAGTTAAAGATTTAGTAAGTGCTTAAAAAAAGTATTATTTAAGCTATTTAAAAAAGAAAGAGAATATTTAAAAAGGCTAAGTACTTAAAATAACTAGATATACTAATTAATATTCTATATACCGCTAACTAATTTTATACGCCTTAAAGGGTATTAGCCTATAATATATCCCCTTTCTTTACTAATATAATATAAATACGTTATAAAATACTACAGAATACGTTTATCTTAAAAGAAATAAATAGTAATATAAAGTTTTAAGAACTTTATAACGTTATAAATATATAGTCTTTTATTATATTATAAAACGCTTTTTAGCTAAAATAACAGTTTTAGTCTTAAGCTAACGTAGATAAAATACTTTCTTTTTTAAAAGATTATTTAATTAGTGTATATACGTTTTTAGTTACACGCTTACTAAAAGGTTAAAAAATATACTTACTTTATTTAGTTAATTAGATCGTTATATATACTATAAGGCCGCTATAGGTATTTAAAGAATATCGTTAACGGTACCGCTATAGAAATCTAGTTAAATAGCGTAACCTTATAATACTTTAGCTAATAACAGTCCGATTTCGGTTTATACTTATAGCTCTTTATATATAACGCTTTAATTTAAATCTATTATTTAAAATTAAAATCGTTACTTTCTATAGTCTTTATTATAAATATATTCGTTTCGCTTTACTTTTACTTTAAACTTGTCGGAGGTAATTTATACTATTATAAATATAATATTATTTTTTCGGAACTTATATAGTATCGATATATATCGGAAATAAAGTAGTTCGAGTTAAAAATAACAAAGGTAGTTAATATAGAAAAGTTTAAAAATAAAACACTTTATTAAAGCTATATAAATAGCTAATAAACTTAAAGTAAATATCCGACTATATTTCCTTTTTTAGCTGTTTATATATTGTATATAATACGTTTATAGCTAAATAAATAATTTTATAATTATTAGGTTAAGCTTTAGCTTTAGCTTTAAAAACGGTTTACTTTTACCGATTTATATATAAACCTATTCTTTTTATATTTTATTTTATAATAATAAAGTAAAGTATAGCTTTTTACTACCGGTAAAGCTTGCTTAAGGTTTTATTTATATATTAAAAAAAACTAGCCGGCTAATTATCGAAGCTTATAATATATAAAACGTATAGTAAAAATAACGTTTATAGAAAGCTACTTAGTTAACTAAATATATAAAAATATTAAGCTTAAAAACTTCTGTTTATATTTTTATCTATTATAAACTTTATATATATTAAGACTAGTTATAACTATAGGTTTTTATAATATATTAGTTATTTAAAAGAGGAAAGAACTTATCGGTTTAATTTTATAGTAAATAAAAACAGCTTTTCTGTAAAATTCGGTACGATTTTAATAAGGCCGGTTAAAAAAAGAGCTCGAATAAATATAAAAGGCTAGCTTATAGTTAAAGATCTAGTAAATATTTAAAGAAAGTATTATTCGAGCTACTTAAAAAAGAAAGAAAATACTTAAAAAAGCTAAGTACTTAAAATAACTAGATATACTAATTAGTATTCTATATACCGTTAACTAATCTTATACGCCTTAAAGAGCACTAACTTATAATATATTTTAAGCTTATATTTAATTTTTACTTTTTAAATCTTTTCTTTTTCTGTTATTAAAAAAGCTAAGGTTTTAAATATAAAAGTATAGCTAATTTATATTCCGATAACTTTAAAAACGTCCTTATTACTAGTTATAATAAAAAGGTAAAGGTTATATATAAATATATCTATATTAAGCTTTATATAATAATACTTATAATACGTTATTTATTAGTATATACTAGCTTTATTTAATTATAAAAAGGGTTTATAAACTATATAATAATACTAGAAAAGTATTAAAGCTTAATTAGTATTAGTAATATAGCTAGAATTATATATATTAGCTTTAATTTTAATTAAAATAAGTTTATATAACGTTATAAAGCTTTATAGTTATACTTATTTTAAGTATAAATAAAGTAATAATAGTAATAATACGTTAACTAATCTTTTAAAGTATTAGTAATTAAATAAATATATCTTTTTTATTAGCGTTATTATACTTTTAAATAATAAAACGTATTTTTTTTATATAACTTTTTAGGTTTACTTTTAACTTTATATATTATTTATATTTTAAATAAGTAGTATATAGTATAAGCTTTCTAATTAAATAGCTTAAAATAGAAAATACTATAGCTAATAAAGTTTATAATTTCTTTTATATTAAATCCTTTAAAAGGCTTATTAAGGCTAGTAATAACGCTGTTATAATATAACTTTATAGCTAACTTATAATTACTCCTTTCTTTTTAAGTAAAGAAGATAAAGGTAGTTAAAGTAGTTAAAGTAGCTAGTTTAAGATTATTTTTAAACTTAAAAAGGTAACTGCGTTTCTTTAGCTTTTATAGCTTTATTTACATTAACCTAAATAAAAGAAATACTTTAAAAGTTATTTTATAAACTTTGTTATAAATATATAAGTAAACTAATATAAATCGAAATTTAATAAGTATATTAAGAAATTAAATATAAAATCGTACTTATAAATAGTAAATAGCTTATATAAGCCTTACTAGCTTTCTTTTTCTTATTATATATATACTTTAATTTAAAAAGATAAAGCTATTTAATTATTTATATTTAAACTATTTTATATAATAATAGCTTTATTAACTTATTATTTTATAAAAAGTTTTTATAATACTTTTATAACTTTTATAATTACTTTTATATACTATAATATCGATAGTAATAAAGGTAAATCGAGGTTTATTTAAAAATAAGCGTTAAAAATAAATAATATAAATACTAAACTATTTAGTTTTATTATATTATTAATAGCTTTTATAGCTAGTTATAAAATATTATTACTATTTAAAATAGTTTAAAGCTTAGTATATAGAATTTTAAAGGTATAATATAAAAAGGTATAATGTTTTTTAACTTTTTTATTAAATAAATAAGCTTTTATAAGTACTTCTTTATATATAATCTTTATATACTTAGCTTTATATTAAAATGCTATTAATATAAAGTTAGTACCGGTATTATAAGCTAACTTATTAAAAGAGTTAAAATATATATTTAATTTAAAAGGCTTTTTATATATTTATAACAGATAATAAAGCTAAAAAGTATATAACTTAAAAGAATATTAATAAGTGTTAGTAAGCGTAAAGGTAAACAGTTATAATCGACTATATATAGTTTTTAGTCTTAGTTATATATATATGTTTCTTAAGTTTAAAGCTATTACTAGGCAGTGTAGTAAACTAGCTATAAGCTAGGCGGCTTAATAGTTCTGCCGCTTTACTAAGGCAGTAAGCTTAACCGCTTACTTAATTAAGCAGTCGTTTTATAATAAGTATATAGTATAAACTACTAGCGTTTTAAATAAGTATATAACGGTTATAATAAGCTTATAATTAAAGTTATAATTGTTTTTTAAAGTATTTATAAGCTGTTATAAAATAAAGCTTTTTATTTAATAATAATAGTAAAACTTTATAATAACTTTAAAAACTATAATATTAACTTTAAACTTAGTATTTATTAATAGCCGGAATAAATAATTAACAGTTAAATATTTAAAATAATAATAAAGATAATATAGCTATTTATTATATATAAAGAGCTAATATCTTATTTTAAGAAAAAGAACTTTCTTTTTATTTTATTTATTAACTATTATTAATATATTTATAGTATTTTAAAAACAGTATTTAATTTATTTTTATTTAAAAATATAAGTTAAAACAGTATAAAGGTATTTATAATATAAAAGGTTATATCTTTTATAAATAAGTTAATATTAATAATACTAAAAGAAAATAGTTATACTTTTAATTAAATTTAATAATAGCTTTACTAGCTTTAGTTTTATTAATTTCTATTAAAACATTCTTATATTAAATAGTAACGTATTAGTTATAGCTTATAGTTAGTTAAAAACTCTGTTATTATAATATTAAAGATAATATTTTAAAACTTTAACTTTAAATAACGTTTTTTAAAAAATAAATTTAAAATTAAAGTAATAGTATTTTTATATTCAGCTTTACTATAATTATTATTAAATAAAATATAAAGAAAAGCTATATTTATTAGCTATAGTTTTATTTTTAAAGACGTTAGCTTTATAATTATCGTTATTATTATATTTAGTTAAGCTATTAATATTATAAGCGGTTTTATAGTCTTTTTAATTAGTTAAAAAAGATATAAAGGTTTCTTTTATAGCTAGTTTATTATAATATTTCCGTTATATTAAATATTAGTTTTAAAATTATTATCTTCTTTTAAAGTATACTTTATAAACTAATAGCTTTTTAAACTATAAATTAAACACTTTATTTTATATAGCTACCGGTACTTATTATTTCAATAGTTATTATAAAAAGTATTTTTATAAAAGCTAAAGTAGTTCTTTTAAAAACTAAAACCTTTTTATTAATAATTAAAGTAATAAGTTTTATTATTAAGTTATTTTTAAATAAAGTAGTTATTAATATTATTTATTTATTTAAAGAATAGTTTAAAAAATAAATAAAAGTTTAAAAAAAACTTTTTATAAAAAGTAATAAGTATATAAAACATATACTTATATTTAATTACTTTTTATACACTTAAATAAGCGTTATTTTTAATATTTTATTATTAATATTATAAAAACTAAAATTATATTAATAAATGTAAAGCTTATTTAATATAAGTTATAAAATATTATATTAGTTTAATTATTATAATACTACTAATAATTTATATTACTTTTAAAATAAGTTTTTAACTATTTATATATTATAGTAAAAGTATTTATTTCTATTATTATATTAAATATAGTAAGTTTTAGCTTTTTTATAAGTATTTAAAGAAATATAATATAAACTTAATTTAAGTAAATACCGCTATTATTATAAAGGTAAGTAACCTTTATAAAAAACTAAAAGTTACTAGCCTTACTATATTAAAGTTTATTAAAAGTAAGCTTAAAGGCTTATACTTTTAAACGGCCGTCGGCTATAGAAATAAAGATAAAAAGATAAAAAGAATAATATTTAAGTTTAATTATATTAAAATAAGTATAAGTAATAAGACTTTATTATATATTATTCTTATTTAAGTAGAAAGAGTAGTTAAAATAAACGTTTAAAATACCTTTTAAAAAGTATTAATATAACGTTAGTAGGTTTAATACTACTAACTACTACGTTAAGCCTCTTTAAGTAGTTTAAAGACTTAAACTACTAAATATTCTTTTCTTAAATAACTTTAAAATATAAAAAGAATATAAAATTATTATAAACTTTTAAATAAAAATAACTAACTTTAACTTAAGCTTTAATAAAGCTATAATTTAAACTTACTTTATTATTTAATTTATTTCTTTATAAACACTACTTAATAATTAATCTTAAATCTTAATATATATTATCTTTTTATTTACTATGTTTTTTTACTACTTTATTAGCTTTAGATTATATTAATTAATATAAGCTTATTAAGTATAGTATACTTTTATAGCTTTAATATACCGGAATTAATACTAATTATTACTTAGATTTTAAAAGTAATTAGTATTTATAATTATAACATTTCTATTATTATTAAAATTTTATAAATAAAACTATAGTTATATTAAAATCTGTAAGTTTATTATAATATAATTATAAACCGTATACTATTTAATAACTTATAGTTAAAATTAATTAAAATATAATAAATTAAGGTAATATTTTAAGTTTTTTATTCTTTAAGTTTTAAGCTAATATTACTATTTAAAGGCTAATAAAATATTATTATTAAAGAAAACTATAATATCTTTATAACGGTTTTTTATTTAAATAAAATCGGTATATAAAAATCGAAGTTAAAGTAGCGTTAATTATTAAATAAAAAAACGTATTTCCTTTTTTAATACTTAAAAATATAAAATGTAAAGATATTAACTTAAAAGGCTTTAAAAATAACTGTTTAAAATACTAACTTACTATAACTAATATAGTAGTTTAACTAGCTTTATATATTAATCGCTTAAAAAATAAGTTTATATTATTATAAAAGTAATTAAGTCTATTATTTTTATAGATAATAAAATCGTTTCTATAATATTTAATAAAAGAGCTATTTAAATAATATTATTTAATATTATTTTAAAATACTACGTTTTAAAATATAATTATTAAGATCTTTAACTAATATATATAACTTAGTTTATATTCGAACTGTTAATATTATATTTTAATATTAAATTATAAACTAAATATTAAACTTTTCTTTTATAAGTAAGTAGGTAATATATTTTAAAGCCGTTTAGTTTATATACTTAATATAATTACTTTAATTAATAAATTTCTTAGATTTTAAAATCTTTATTTAAAAGGTTTTTATAGCTATAAAGCTATTATAGCTACTATTCTTAAATTTAAGGTATATAATATAAAACGTTTTAAAAAGCTTAGTTAAAATAAAAAGAATATAAGCTACTATTTTTAATTATATTTTAAATAAACTTATAATAGCTTTTTATATATTAGTACTTTTTACTATAACGACTTATTAGTCGGTATTAATAATAAAACCTTTTTAATAAAGTTAGTTATATTAAAAAAACACTTTTACTATCTTTTAATATTATTAACTACTTAGAAAATAAGTTATTTTTTTAATTAAGTTTAGATTTTAACTGTTAGTATTTAACTTAAGTAAGTTATTTAAATTTCTTACTTTAAGTTTAAAGTTATTAATTTAAATCTCTTTTTAAAGATATTAAGCGAAGTGTATTATATACTTATTAAAAAAAAAGAGAATCTTAGTTTATTCTTTTTTTAAAGATATTCTTTTAAATTATAAAGGTAATAAAGGTGCTTATAAAGATTTAATTAAAAAATATAGCGTTAATAAGATATATAAAAAAATAGTTTTAAAAAGTATTATTCGATTAATCTTTTAACTATTTAGTTATTTATATTTAAAATCTTAAAAAAAAAGATTAGTTTAAAACATTTTCTTATATATAAAAAAGAAAGATTATACTTTAAAAGATATAAGCTTAATCTTTTACATTTAAGTTAATAAAGTTAATAAAGTTAATAATAAATAGAGTTTTACTTATAAATGCTTTTATATTCGCTATATTTATAATATACCGAAAAAAACGTATTATATCTAAAATAACTTTATATATTTAAGTTAAGAAAAGTAATAATAAATATATATATAAAAGAACTTTTAAAAGTAGATATATAAATATATATAAGGTTTTAAAGGTAAATATTAATAATAAAAGAAAAAGAAGATAAAGTCTTATTATAATAAATAAAGGTAAGGTTTTTATAAAAATTAAAAGAACAGAGATTTATATTATTAGTATAAAGATTCGCACTGCTAGTTTATACTATATATTAAGTAAAGGCCTTTATTACTATAGATTAATCTTATTAGCTAGTAACTTAACTACTTTAATTTAAGTAGTTTAATTTCATTAGTTTAAATTAATCGCTTTAATTAAAATTAATAGGTTTAATTAATTTAATTAGTCGCTTTAATTAGTTACTGTTAAACGTTATAATTTAGTCTTTAAAGCAGCTTTTATCTACTTAATTAAAGATAATTACTAAAATAAAGCTTTTTAATTTAAGTACTATATATTATAATAGTGTAAATCTCTGTTCTTAAAATTAAAGTTAATTAAATAGCCTTTTTTTTAACGTAAAGGTAAACAGTTAATAATAGAAATTATATTATTAAAAGAATCTATTTTAAGTAAATAAATTAACTAAGTAATTATATTATTATATAGTTTTTAAAATAAAAACTTTTTATTAGTAACTTAAAGAATAGTTTTAATTATTATTTATTGTTTAAATATAATGAATTAAACTAAAACTTATATTAACTTAAAACTTTTTTTTTCCTTTTTTATTATAATAAAAAGGTATAAAGTAATAAGTAAATTAGCTAAGTTACTTACTTTTACTTTTTATTTAAACTTAAATATTTTCTTTTTAATTTAATATATTTAATATTTTTTAAACTTTAACTTTAAACTACTTTCTTTTACTTTACCGACTTTTTTTTTTATATAAAGTTTATTACTACAGTTTTTTATATATACTTAAAAGTATCTTTTTCCTTTATTAATATTAACTAGCTTTTAAAAATATAAGCTTTTTTTAAATAGCCTTTTTATTAATAGGCGTACAAGGTAATATAGATACAATCGATCGTATAGTCTTTTAGTTTTAGGTTATATATATCTATTCTTTAAGTTTAAAGCTATCGCTAGGCTTAGTATAGTAATCTATCTATAGGCTAGGCGGCTTAATAATTCTGCCGCCTTACTAAGGTAGTAAGCTTAACCGCCTGCCTAATTAAGTAGTTATTTTATACTAATAGCTTTTTTATTTTATAATAGCTTTATATTATCGATCTACTTATACTACCTATAGTATTATATGTATAGGCTTCTTTTAATCGTTTATAATACCTTTATAAAAAGTTAATATCCTTTTAATTATTGCTTTTATTTAGTCTGCTGTTAACCCGATTATAAAGTATAGTGCTTACGGTATTATAGGCCGATAACCTCGGCCTATCGTGCCGGCTATACCGTCGATTAAGCGCGGTCTATATATCCCTTTACTTTAATTGTTAACTAGTTTAAATCGATTAAGCATGTTAAAGCTTTATTTAATAATACTTTATTACGTTAGCTAGATTATCGTTACCGTTAATTTATCGTATTTTATAGATCTCTTATTTCTTATATAACTAATATAGCGATATAATATCGATTATTAGCCGCTTCTTTTTTATCGTGCTTAGCTTAACTAAGTACTTATATAACAAATATAAGTTTATATAAATCGTAAAGAGAATTATCGGAAAGTTTAGTTAATCGGGAATTATCTTTAAAATAAATAAAATTATAACGCTAAAATTAAAGCCGTTAGTTATACTATAGATCTTTAATATTAAAACGCTTTATACTTATATTTTATAAAGAACTAATATAAAACGTTACTTTATATTCTATACTATATACTATTATCGTTTTTTTCTTTATTAATAAAAACGATTATAAAGCCGATTTAAAAACTAAGATCTCGGTTATTTATAAATAAACTATCGATAAAAACAGTTAATCTAGCTTTTATTAAATTTAAAGCGATATATTATAAACCTTTTTTAACGTTTTATATTTACTATTTAAAGCGTTAATCTAATAGCTTATAGTCTT
Organism: Cytospora piceicola; assembly: GCA_023375675.1. Lineage (NCBI taxonomy): Eukaryota > Fungi > Ascomycota > Sordariomycetes > Diaporthales > Cytosporaceae > Cytospora > Cytospora piceicola. The sequence continues at coordinate 46,950 of JALQBC010000069.1, forward strand.
TTGTATTTCAGTTTTAAATTTAAGCTATAACAGAAAGATTAAAGGCGGCTTCCGGCTAATAAATCGATATTAAATATACTTTATAAATACATTACTCGAAATACTTTTAAGTATAGTTAAACGTTTTTAAGTTAATCTTTTTAATTTTAACGCTTTATCCTTTTTATTTAACTTTAATAGATTTATTATTATATATTATAACTTTAATATTATTAAAATCGAAGGGAGTATTTAGTAAAAGCTTTATTTTAAGCTTACATTTAATCTTTACTTTTTAAATCTTTTTTTTCTATTATTAAAAAAGCTAGGGTTTTAAGTATAAAAGTATCGTCGGTTTATATACCGACGATACTAAAAGAGTTTTTACCGCTAGCTATAATAAAAAGGTAAAGGTTATATATAAATATATTTATACCGAGTTTTATATAATAATACTTATAATATATTGTTTATTAATATACGCCTGTTTCGGCGATACTATAAAAAGGCTTTATAAGCTGTATAATAGTGCTTAAAGAGTACCGGGGCTTAAGTTTTTTTAATAATATAACTAAGATCGTTTATATTAGTTTTAATTTTAATTAAAAATAAGCCTATATAACGTTAGAAAGCTTTATAATTATATTTATTCGGAATAGAAATAAAGTAAAAGTAGTGATAATACGTTAGCTAATCTTTTAAATCGTTAGCAATTAAATAAAGATATCCTTTTTACTAACGTTATTATACCTTTAAATAATAAAACGTAATTTTTTATATAGTTTTTTAATTTTATTTTTAACTTTACAGACTATTCGCGTTTTAAATAAGTAGTATAAACTATAAGCTTTTTAATTAAATAACTCGAAATAAAAAACGTTATAGCCGATAAAGTCTATTATTTCTTTTATATTAGACTTTTCGAAAGCCTTACTAAGGGTAATAATAACGTTGTTATAATATAGCTTTAAAGCTAACTTATAGTTATTTTTCTCTTTTAAAATAAATAAAATAAAGGTAGCCGGAGTAACTAGGGTAGTCGGAGTAGCTAAGGTAGCTAATTTAAGCTTATTCTTAAACTTAAAGGGCCGGCCGCGCTTTTATAGTCTTTATAGTTCGGTCTATACTGGAACGACCGATAGCTATAGCTCGGTCCGCGCCGAACTAAGTAAAAAAGATATTTTAAAGGTCTATACCAGATTAAACGAAAGAGATACTTTAAAGGTCTATACCGGACCGAGTAAAGGGAATACTTTAAAGGTTTATACTAGACCGAGCGAAAGGGATATTTTAAAGGTTTATATTAAACTAAGCGAAAAGGATACTTTAAAAGTCTATACCGAACTAAGTAAAAGGAATACTTTAAAGGTTATATTTTTTAAAATTGTTATAGAAATATAGACAAACTAATATAAATTAAAATTTAACAGGTTTATTAAAAAAGTTTAGTATAAAATTATACTTATTAATAGTAAGTAGCCTATATAAGCTTTATTAGCCTTTCTTTTTTCGTTATATATATATTTTATTTTAAAAAGATAAGGCTATTTAGTTATTTACGTTTAAGCTATTTTATATAACGATAGCTTTACTAACTTATTATTTTATAAAAAGCTTTTATAGTACTTTTATAGCTTTTACAATTACCTTTATATATTGTAGTATTAATAACGATAAAGGCGAATCGAAGTTTACTTAAAAAAGGCGTTAAAGATAAATAGTATAGGTATTAACCTATCCGGTTTTATTATATAGTTAATAGCTTTTATAGCTATTTATAAAATAATATTATTATTAAAAATAATTAAAAGCTTAATATATAAAATCTTAAAAGTATAACGTAAAAGGCTATAATATTTTTTAACTTTTCTAATAAACTAATAAGCTTTTATAAATACCTATTTATATATAATCTTTATAATTTTAGCTTTATTTCGGAATTTTACCGACGCGAAATTAATACCGGTATTATAAACTAGCTAGTTAAAAGGTTTAAGATATATATTTATTTATATTATTTAAAAGGCTTTTTATATATTTTTAACAGATAATAAGATTAAAAAGCGTATAATTTAAATAAACGTTAATAAGTTTATAATATAAAGTACTAGTTTTTTAAATAAATATATAACGTTAATAATAAACTTATAATTAAAACTATAAGTAAATTTAAATAATTAAAAGGTAAACGCTTTTATTTAATAATAATAATAAAACTTTATAATAACTTTAAAGATTATAACGTTAACTTTATAACCGGTATTTATTAATAGCCGGGATAACCGATTAATAGTCGGATATCCGAAATAATAATAAAGATAACGTAGCTTTTATTTTATAAAAAAGACGCCGGTATTTCGTTTCGAAAGAAAAAACTATAAATAGCTTTACTTTTAGATAATAAAAATAGCTTTTTCGTTACCTTATTTATCGATCTTTATTAACTTATTTATAATATTTTAAAAACAAACGTTTAATTTATTTATATACTTACTTACTTAATAATTCGATAATTAAATTACTAGCTACTTTACTAACTACTTTACTAGTTAATTTATTAACTAACTTACTAGCTAACTTACTAACTAACTTATTTACTTACTTACTTACTTACTAGCTAATTTTCTAGCAGACTTACTTACTTACTTACCTACCTACTTACTTATTTACTTACTTACTTAATAAATAACTTACTAAATTATTAATTACCTTACTAGCTAACTTATTAGCTAACCTACTAATTTACTTACTTACTTACTTACTTATTAAGTTATTAACTTAGTTATTAACTAACTAACTTACTAACTAACTTACTAACTAATTTACTAACTAATTTACTAACTAATTTACTAACTAATTTACTAACTAACATACTAACTAAACTACTTATATACTTACTTACTTACTTAATAAATAACTAGCTACCTTACTAGTTAACTTACCTACTTACTTACTTACTTACTTACTTACTTACTTACTTACTTACTTCCTTACTTACTTCCTTACTTAATTTAAAGGCTTATATAAGCCTTCGATAGAAAGGAAGGAAAGGAAAGGCTAAAGTTTAGGTTAAGAACCTTAAGAACTTAAGGAATTAAAACTATTAGCTTTAATAGTAAGCCTACCTTAAAGGCTAACATTAAATTAAATATACCGGTTTATAGCCCTAGTTCTACAGATTCAGATTTAAGTTAGTTTTATTTTATCGGAGTAAACCTTGAACGTCTATTTTAATTTAAACTTAAGGTTTACTATAAAAGGCCTTATTATAAACGGCTTTATCGTAGGCTTTAAAATGACTGTAAGCCTTTTAGTAGGTATTAAAGGCCTTATAATTACTAGTATATTTAGTTATAAAACGACTAGAATCATTGTGTTTAATAGCTAATTAGATCCTTTAGACAGGTACTATAGCAAATTAGTATAATTATAATTTAAAGCTAATTAAAATTAAAAACAGGTGGTATAAATCTTAAGGGCAATAATTTCTGTATGCTTGCCTGCTTTATAAAATAAACATTAACCTTCTTATCGAAAGGTTTTATTCTATCTCTTTATCGATTTTTATCTTTAAAGACTTATAAGTTATTGTTTTATCTTAATATTTAATTATACTTTTTATCTTGTTATATTTAATAGAATTATAAACTTATTTTGTTCTACCTGTTTAACTTTTAAAGCGAAATAATAAGCTAGCTTTCTTAAGTTTATTTTTTAAACCGCTATTAAAATACCTACGTGTTTTTACTATAAGCGTTATAGCTTTAAAGTCTATTAGGTTTTTTTAACTAAAGGTTTTTCGTTATACAGAATATATTCTTTTTAACTTTATAGGTTATAACGTTTTATTTTTAAAAAATTCTTTATAGCTTTTATCGATTTCTTATTAATTTTAAAAGTTAGAAAATAAAATCGAACATTTAAAGGATAAGTTATCTTATTTATAAAAGTAAAAGAAGATATAGCAAAAGAAGATAGTAAAAGCTATTTATTATAGCTTATAGAATATAAAGGAGCTTAATAAAATAAAGGCTAGAAAATAGGCTGTTATTAAAGCTATACTAAAACCTTATATTATTTTTATAAATAAAGGTATATTAGAGTATAACTAAAGTATAGTAGATTTAACTAGTATTAAAATAGAGTTATTAGGTTTCGAAACTAATATTAATTTTAATTTAGCGTTCAGTTAAAAGATTAAGTTGTTTAGTTCTTTACTAATAGTATTTCGTACTAATTATTAGTCTTATAGACTAGTCGCTTTACTTACTTTAGTAGTCTTTATATATTATAACTAGTTATAATCTTAAAGTCTTATTAATAGGATTTTATTTAACTAGTATTGTTTTTTTATAACTAATAACGGTCTTTTATAACTAGTAAAGTCTTTTTTACTAATAGAAGCTTTTTCTTTATTAGTTATATTAGTTATAACCGGTAGCGCTATAGGTTTATTATTTAGCCGTTTTAACTAGTTTAGTTATTAGCTTAACTAGTTTAAATTTATAACTACTTATCCTTTTATACTAGTTAATTAATACTCTGCAATATTTTAAATTTTCTATTAGTTCTTATATGTTTTTAACTAGTTATAGCCTTTTTATTTAACTTAGAACTTTCTTCTTTTATTTGTCTATTATTTATTTAACATTTATTCTACTTTATACTTTTATACTTTATAGTCGAGACCTTTTCGTTTAGCTTTATATTTTAAGTACTAGTTTAAGTAATAAACTGTATAAAACTAGGTATATTTATATTTTTAAAGGTAATAAAAGTTCGTTATTAACGTTTAAAAGCTTCTTAATAATTTTAAATACTTTAATTTTCTTAAAATCGAGCGTTTCTTTAAGTCTTTTTATATTAATATTTTATATAATAAATAAGCCTTATCCCTTTCTTTTAAAGGTAATACTTCTAATTGTCTTTAATCGTAATATTCTGTTATATATTAGTAAAGAAATAAAAGTTTTTTAAGATATATTTATATAATTTATAAATTTTATCTGTTTATTTTATTACTTTTATATTATCTTTTCTGAATAATATTTTTTTATAAACCTTAAGGTTATACTTATAGTTAGTATAAAATAGTAATATTCTTATTATATTTATATCTATACTGTTATAAGTAAGTTATACTAATAGTAAAAGATTAACTTAATTATTTTATTTATAGTTAATATAACTTTTAAAGTAAGCTTTAATAATTTAGTTAAGCTGTTTTATTTATTTATCTTATTATAAGTAAATACTTATTAAAAGCTTATACTTTACTTTTAGCTTATTTATAAGGTTTTATTAAAAGTAAAAAGTAAACGTATTATTATAGTTTATAATATGTCTTTTTAATAATCTGTATTAATTAATACTATTTTATAAAAACGTATATACTAATTAGTTTATAGTTAAATGTTTAAAATAAGGTAGAAAGTAAACGTATTTAATAAGCTTATTAATAGTAATTAAAATACTATTAAATAATACTTTAGTTATTAGTTTTTTAAACTTTAATAGTTTAATAATAAAGTATAATATTATTAATTTTATAGTTTTATTATAACTAATAAAGCTTTTAGCTTTTTATAAAGCTTATATTATACTGCTTTACTTTTATTATAAATATTTCTTTTTTTAAAGTACTATTATAATATATTATTATATTTTAAAGAATTTATAATACTGTCGAATCCTTATAACTATTAAGGCGACTTTTTAATATTTATAAGCTAATACTTTATATATTTACTAAATAAGCTTACATTATAAGTTTTTTAAAATGTAAAGTGTATTTATTTAAAACAGTATATTATTTTCCTTTTAAAACTCTTTCTTTTTAAGTATAATTTATTATTTAAATTCTTTAAATTATATTTCTTATTTTAAGTTTACGTTATTTTTAAATATACCCTTTAGCTATTTTAATTTTATTTAAAAGTACTTTATATTTTATATATAAGGTCTTATTAGTAATTTAAACGTCTGCTTTAAGCGTTTATAATTCTATTATCTATTATTTTATAATAGTAAATATTAATATAAGATTTAAATTTAAACTCTACTTATTATACTTATTATTTATTAATAACCTTAGTTGTTATAGATAATATCGAGTTTTTATAGTTTAAACAGACCTTTACTTAACATTTTACTTTTATTAAATAGAAGTTTTATTCTTTAACCGCTTAAATAATTACTATAAGTTCTTTATTATATATTTAATATCGAAGTTTAAGTTTAGTAAGCCTTTTTTTAAATAAATATAACTATATATAGCTTACTATTTTTATTTTATTATTTAAACTGTTTTTTAAGTATAAAGTTTAAAAGGTTTGTTTTAACTTTAAATAGTTTTTAAAAGTCTGTTTTTATTAAAACTAGTTTTATAAGTTATATTTTTAAGCTTATCGAATATCTCTTATACTTTTATAGTTCGATTAGATAATCTGTTTTCTTTATAAGATTAATAAAAAGTATTATATATATACTATAGTTGTTAATAAATTATTAATTAAAGTTTATAAATTTTAAAAGGCTTTTTATCTTTTTTAGTTTATTAGTTTAAGCTAGGTTTTAACTATTATAGTATATAAGTTTTATATTTGTATTTCTTTTAATAAGATAGTATATTTAAAAAGGTTTACCTTTTTTCCTAGTTTTATTAATAGTTTTATGTTTTATAATACCTTTAATACTTAATATATATACTCTTTATATTTACTTTCATTTTTAAAGTAAATAAAGATATTATTAAATTAAATAATTAATTATAGTTTAAAATAAACAATAGAAATTTATATTACTAGTATAGAGATTTATACTACTGCTTAATACTATACTTAAATTAGACAGCCTTATTACTGCAGATTAATTTAATTAGCTAAAAGAAGGCTACCTTAAAAACTAAACTATAACTTTTAATAGTAACTAATTAAAGCAACTAATTAAAGCGGCAAATTTAAGCTATTATAAAGCGACTAATTAAAGTAACTAATTAGATTATTTAAGGCGATTAAATTTAATTAAAGCGATTAATTTAAACTTATTTAATTAAACTAATTAAATTAAAGTAGTTAAGTTAATAGCTAATTAGATTAATCTGTAGCGATAAGGGCCTTTACTTAATATATATATAGTATAAGACAGTAGTACGAATCTTTATACTAGCAGTACGAATCTCTGTTTTTTTTTAAATATAGTTAGAGCGTTAATAAGCCCGAAAAATATTATTATATACTTATAGTATTTATAACGTATTTTAAACCTTATTCGTTATTCTTTTCTTTCTTTAAGTTAAATTAAATTTATTAGTTTTTTTTTAAGTTTAAAGTAATAAAAACTAAAAGGTAACAGTTTTAAATAGTAATCTTATTAGGTTATTAGTAGTTTATATATAATCTTAACTTTCTGTTTTTCTTTAAGATAAATAGAATTAAGTGTTTTATTAGCAATATCGATTATTGTATATAACCTTTTACTAGGTTTTTATTTAAGTACTTCCGGAATACTTTCAGTTAATTTTTGTTTAACTTATAGATTTATTAACATTTTAGCTATATTCTTTCTTTTTATAGTATCTTATAATCTTATTAAGTATCTTTAAATCGTTTAATATTAAAGACTTTTAAAGATTGTTTACTAAATCTTTTATAGTTTTTAAAAAAAATATAATCTTAAAGTTCTTTTTCTTCTTATTTAGCTTATTATAAGAAACTTATAAATCGTTTATATAGCTTTTATATCTACTTTAGTATTTCGTTATATTTATACTATTGTTTTTAATATAATATTCTTCTTTTTTATATTATTATAACTATTTTTATTATTAATAGTTTAACCTTAAACTATATTTATACTTTATATTTATACTCTTTAATATTTAAATAAACTAAGTTATAACTACTAATTACCTCTTTCTTTTAGCTTTAGTTTATCTTTTTAATTATTTATTCTTATTACTATTTTATTATTTTTAAAGGTTATTATTCTGTTATTAATTTATATAAATGTATAGCTAATATTTCTTTAATAATATAATTCTGTTTAAAAGTGTTCTCTTTTATTATAGCTTTTAAAGCCTAAATAGTTTTATAAACTCTTTTAAAGGTATTATTAAATATATTTAAACCTTATTTCTTTAAGTTATTTTTAAAGACTAAACTTTTTCTTACTATACTATTAATTGTTTTTAATTAAAGTATAACTTACTTAATTAATTTAACTAGTAATTTAATTAATATATAAGTTATACTTTTTAAACTATATAATTTAATATTACATTATAATTTAAAAGGTTTATAATATCGAACTTAAAAGTTTTATTATACTATTAAATAGTAATAAAGAGGTAATTAGTCTTATTATTATAATATTTATTATTATAAGTAATATTAGTTCTTTTAATTATTTTAAGTTAATATAGTTCTTTCTGTTTATAATAAGCTAGTTTAAATCGATTAGCTGCTTTTAAAAAAATAAAAGTTCTTTAAACGCTACTATTTAATAGTATATATAGCTTAATTTTATTAATTTATGTTTTTAATTATAAGTAATTATAGTTATTAATATATATTATATTAAAACCCTTTTTTCGTTTTTTATTATTAAATAGTTCTTTTTTTAATAACTTAAGTTATATTCTACTTATTTTATTACTTATTACCTTAGTTCTTTAGCTTAGTTTTATTTTTCTTTAAAAAACATTACTTTTTTAAATTATTTATTTTATAATACTTCTTTTAAAACTTTTTTATTAAAAGGTAATCGTTATAAGGTTTAAAGTTAATTACGTTTTTATATTTTTCTTTCTTAAGTTTTTAAAGCTTTATATTAGTCTATATATTTATACTAAGTATAAATTTAATCTTAATATAAAGTAAAAGACAGTTTACTTTATTAAGTTTAAAGACTATATAGTTTTTAAAACTTTTTATATTTAGTTTTTAATAATATTAAATAATATTATTAAGTAGGTAAGCTTCTTAAATTTAAATATTTATATACTTATATAAAAAGAACTTATTTTATACTTTATAAAGGTAATATACTTTATATTTATCGTTAATATATAAGAATTAAGTAACTTATAAAAGGTATATAAAGTACTTTAAAAATAAGTAAGATAAGTTACTTTATTATACTTTTAATTTAAAAGTAGCTTATTTAGTATTTTTTAAAGTAGTTTTATATACTATAAAATAAGTACTTTTTTTATATAAAGTAAGGTTTACTACTACTTTATTTAATAAGTAACGTAAATTACTAAGTATATATTAAATTAATATAAGGTTTTTTATTAGCTATAATACTAATTATACTCTCTTCTTTATAAGGTTATTTATATTATTATTATTAATTTACTTATTAAAGTGTTTTATATATTTTTAAACGCTTTTTAAGTTTTTATTATTAATAAACTTAGTAATTTATTGCTTATTGTTTTATAGTATTCTTTCTATAGTATTTTAAGTATATATTTACTTAAAAGGATCTTATTTTTAATAATATCTTATATTAATAGTACTTACTTTTATCTTTATTTTTTAAAGGCTTAAAATAAAGATTATATTATTATAATAAGGTTTTATAAAACCTTTACTTTAATACCTTTAAAGATATTCTTAAAAGGTTTTATCTTTTTATAAGGTTTTCCTTACTACTTTTATAAAATAGTTACTATTAAAATAATCTAAGTTATTATCTTCGATTATTATTTTATATAATAGTTCTTATTTACTTATTAAGAAAAGTCGATATTTTATATTACTATTATATTGTTTTCTTTAAAGTATAAATTTCTATTTTTTAAAAAGATTTATATCTTTTCTTATTATAGTTAAAGTATTTAAACTTCGATTTATCTTTACATTTTATAACGTTTAATATTATAAGTTTTATATATTATCTATACGTAGTACTATTTTTAAACGTTTTTATTACTTTAAAACTTATTTTTAATAGTTAAAATATAAGTTTTAAAACTAAGCGTATTAAAGTTTCTTTTATTATACGTTTTAAGCTATCATTTATAGTTATAACATTAATATATACTACTATCTTAATATACTATAAAAAGTCGTTTAGTTAATTATATTTAATAATAATAGTTTTAATTATATTTATTAATTTTAAATAAAATAAATTAATTAAGATATTATCTAGCTATTTTAAAACGGTAATAATCTGTTAAAACTTTATAAGGTATTTATTTCTAAGTAAAAGTACGTTAAAAGTATTTATTTATATTACGTTTTACTTACTGTTTTATTTTAACTTATTAAATGCTTTTTTAAATACTTTTTTAAAGTTTATATATTATACGAAAGCTTTATTAGTATTAATGTCTTTTTCTTTAAAAGTATATTTTAAACAGTTATATATAGTTAATTCAAACTATTTAAAGGCTATTTTATTAAATAGTTTAACTATAAAAAAGATTTTATTAGCTTTTTTATAAAAGTCTTCTATATAATATTAAAGATAGTAGTATATTATATAGTAAAGAAATTTTAAAAGAATCTTTTAAAAATATTAAAAGCTTTAAGTTTATTTAACTTTATTTAAATTAGTTTCTTTTTATAGTTAATATTTATAATATTTACCTTTTTATTAATTTTATTTAAAGTTTCGATTTTAAATTTAACTACTTAAATTATTATTATATATTTAAGTTAAAGTTATTTAATAATCTTTTACTAGCTTTTTATATTTTATTAAAATAAGTTTTATTATTTATATAGTTTTTATAACTACTATTATATTCTAGTAAAAGCTTTAATAAAGTTAGCTATAATAATAATAAAGTATTAAAGTATTAGTTAATAATATACTTTAAAACTATATTAAATAAAAGTTATAAAAATAAGAACGGAGATTCGCACTGCTAGTATAGAGATTCGCACTGCTGCGATGTATAGTACCTGAATCAGAAAGCCCTGTCGCTGCAGATTAATCTGATTAGCTAGACGAAGGCTGCCTTAGAGACAGCAACTGATTAAAGCGACTGATTAAAGCGACTGATTGAAGCGACTGATTGAAGCGATTGATTTCAATTGAAGCGATTGATTTGAACTAATTGAATTGAACTGATTGAATTAAACTGATTCGAATTAAACTGATTGAATTAAAGTGGTTAAGTTGCTAGCCAATTAGATCAATCTGCAGCGACAGGGCTTTCTGATTCAGGTACTATACATCGCAGCAGTGCGAATCTCTATACCGGCAGTGTGAATCTCCGTTCTTATAAAAATATAATAATTATAATATAACTTTTATAAAAGTATTAATTATAAGTAATAAAGTTAATATTATTAATAAAATATATAAATAGTGTTTTAAGTAATACTTTAAGCTTATCTATTTTTATAATTTAAAGGTAATAAAATATACTATAAGAATAATACTTAGATTTATAATTAAAGACTAGCTATAAAATCTATCTTAAGTAATAGTAGTAACTATCTTGTATATCTAGCTTTTTAATATAGCTTAATAATTTTTTTTTCGAGTTATTTAAGCTTTAGTATAAAACTTAAAAGGTTAGGTTTTAAGTCTTTCGAGTTACTTTCTTTTATAACTTTAACTTAAACAGTTTACTTTAGTTAGCTAGAACTCTTTTATAAAGATTCTGTCTGTTCCGATAAACTAGCCCTACTTAGGCTATATATAACTATTTAACCGTATAACTCTATAGTACCTTAACTTTAGGTTATAATAAGCCGGTATAGACTTTTTATACTTTTATAATCTTCCTTAAAGTAAAGGAATTTATAAATAAAGTGTTTATCGGTTTTACTATTAAGCGGTTTAGCTAAATATATAAGTTAAGCTAGCGCTAAAGTTTATTATAATAAGCGCGGTTAATATATATTATTATTTAATATAGGATTTATAGATTTAATAATTATAATAAAAGTATAAAGTGTAGTAAAGGTATGTAGGTATATATAACTTTATAAGACGTAAAATAGCTATAAAAGCTATAGATGTAAGGTAAGAAACGTTACTTTAAAGCTAGTAAAAAGAAACAGTTTAAAAGCTACTATAATTAATAAGCTATAAGTAAGTTATATTAGTTATATAAGTATATACTATAAAGCGTTATATACTTAAGCGGCCTACTTTATATAAACGCTAGCGGTAAACGAAATTAGTAAAGTATCGAGCGTTATAGTTATAGCTATAAACACTTTAATATAAGCTTACTTACCTTCTTTCTCCGCTTATAATAAAGTAGTAATAAAATATTAAAAAGATAATTAGTTTAGTTAGGCTTTTTATTATATAAGGAGGCTAGTAAAAAGAATAAGCCTAACTTAATTATTTAAGATTTTAGCCGTTTATAAAGTAATATCGGTTATATTAAAAAGACGTAATATAAGTATAGTAAAAAGCCAGGTAGTTAAAAAGAAAGTATAGGCTATACTAATAATATAAAATAAGTAAAGCGTATATAAAGCGTAGGTAAAAAAGTAAGGATTTAATTTATAGTATATAAATCTGTCTTTAAAGATAGGAACTTAAGTGTTATAAAATAAAGAAAGGAAAGAAAAAAGGAAAGGAGTTCTTTAAAGTATAAGAATTTATTATAATAAATATATAATATTTCTTATATTTACTATATTAGTTTTTAAAAATGTTAATTAGTTTTAACGTTTTTTAAAATTAGCTAAACGTAGTTTTTAATAATAAAGCGCTTTATAAAGCTATACTATTAGTTAACCGGTTTTTTTATATTTTATTAACTAATAGCTATAGCTATTTAACTAAACTCTACTATATCTATAAGCTATTATATAAAGTCTTTAGCTAATATATACAGTTTATACGTTAGTATATTATAGCGCTATACTTATTAAATTAGTTTTATATAATAGCTATATTAAAAAAGAATAAGTTAATACCGACTATAAAAGTATCTCGGTTATTAATAATAAACTACATTTTTAAAGTAAGTAAGCTTTAATTAAACTATATATAAATAATAAAGGTATATAAATATTTAAAGACTTTTTACTTAACTGTTTTAATTATATTATATACTTTAAAATAATATATAGTATACCTTTTACTAAGAAGTTTATTATTTATATTATAAGATAGGTAAGTATATAGAATTATTACCTTTAAAATTTATACTATATGTTTTTAATTTTAATTAGCTTTAAATTATAATTATATTAATTTGTTATAGTATCTGTTTAAAAGAGTTAATTAGCTGTTAAAATCAGTGTTTTTAAGCGTTAAATAGCTAAAAGAAATAGAAATTATAAGGCCTTTAATACCTGCTATAAAGCGTATAGTTATTTTAAGACTTATAATAAAGCCTATAATAAGGCTATCTATAGCAGACCTTAACTTTAAACTAAGATATATACTTTAATTTTTAATATAATTAAAAAGAAATTATTTAAATCTAAACCTGTAGAAAGAAGGCGATTAAACGATAATTAAATTAATTATAGCTCTTAAGGTAAGATTACTATTAAAGCTAATACTTTTACTTCTATAAGGTTTTAAGGTTTTTAACCTAAACTTAAACATTTCCCTTTATATTTACTTCTTTAAATAATATAAGTACTTACTTATATAGTTAATTATAATATTATAATATTCAAACTATATTTTTTTTAAAGATAATATTATATTTTATATTAAGTAGAATAAATAAAAGGCTTAGCTTTATTTTACTATATACTTTTAAAGCGGTAATTAAAGCTGTATTTAATAAGAACGGAGATTCGTACTGCTAATATAGAGATTCGCACTGCTGCCTTATACTATACATCGAGTAAAGGCCCTTATCGCTGCAGATTAATCTGATTAGCTAGCAACTTAACTACTTTAATTCAATCAGTAATTTAATTAGTTTAATTCAATCAGTTCAATTCAATAAGTTTAAATCAATCGCTTTAATTAAAATCAATCGCTTTAATTAATTCAATCAGTCGCTTCTATCAGTCGCTTCAATTAGTCGCTTTAATCAGTCGCTTTAATCAGTCGCTTTAATCAGTTACTATCTTTAAGGCAGCCTTTGTCTAGCTAATCAGATTAATCTGCAGTAACAGAGCTTTCTGATTTAAGTACTATATATCGCAGCAGTACAAATCTCTATACTAGCAGTGCAAATCTCCGTTCTTTATTTAATAGTTAAGTAAATATACTATTATATTTCTTAACTATTTATAAGTTAAACCTTATACCTTATTAAGGTTAAAATAATTATTTTATATATTATATAAACTTTAAACTTACAGATATATATCTGCTTATTTTTATATTAACTAAAGCTTTTATAGTTAAAAACAGTTTATTATTAACTATTAAGTATAATATAATAGAAACGTTAGCTTTTAAATATTTTTAAAATAAGTTAAATGCTTTCCGTTAAGAAGGTTAATGTTTGTTTTATAAGGCGGGCGAGTATATAGAAATTATTGCCCTTAAGATTTATACGACCTGTTTTTTATTCTGATTAGCTTTAAACTAGGGAACGGCGGTAGGACCGCCTGCCGAGAAGGCCTTCCGTTAGGAAGGATCGGAAATTTAATAGCTATTTAGTTAGGTAGTTAAATACGTCGTTTAGGCTGCTCCGGATCCGATAGAGTAACGCTAGAGTAACGCCCTTCGGGCGTTACTCTATTGTCTCTATAGCCTTAAGCGGCGAAATATTTATTTATTTACTTTATAACTAACTACTTTATTAGCTAATATATATATTTACTTACTTACTTACTAACTTACTTACTTATTAACTTACTTACTTAATAACTAAGTAATTAGCTTACTAGCTACTTTAATAGTTAATATATTAGCTAACCTACTTATTTACTTACTTACTTAATTAGCTAATTACTTACTAGTTAATTTAATAGCTAATTTACTAGCTAACCTACTTACTTACTTACTTATTTATTTATTTAATTAATAGCTTAGTTATTAACTAACTAACTTACTATCTAACTTACTAGCTAACTTACTAGCTAACTTACTAGCTAACTAACTTACTTACCTATCTACTTACTTACTTATTAACTTACTTAATAGCTAACTTACTTAATAGCTAATTTACTAGCGAACTAGCTTACTTACTTACCTACTTACTTACCTACCTACTTACTTACTTACTTAATTATTTAATTACTTATTTACTTATTTAATAGCGAAGTTACTTACCTACTTACTTACTTACTTACCTACCTACCTACTTACTTCTTTACTTATTTAATAGCGAATTTACTTACTAGCTAACTTACTTACTTACTTATTTACTTATTTAATAGCGAATTTATTTACTAGTTAACTTACTAACCTACTTACTTACTTATTTACCTACTTACTTACTTCTTTACTTATTTAATAGCGAGTTTACTTACTAGCTAACTTACTTACTTACTTATTTACTTATTTAATAGCGAATTTACTTACTAGCTAACTTACTAACCTACTTACTTACTTACTTATTTACATACTTACCTACCTACTTACTTACTTACTTACTTATTTACTTATTTAATAGCGAATTTATATACTAGCTAACTTACTAACTAACTTATTAACTAACTTATTAACTAACTTACTAACTAACCTACTTACTTAATTACTTTATAATTAGCTACCTAACTAACTAGCTAACTTACTAGCTAACTTACTAGCTAACTTACTAGTTTACCTACTTACTTACTTACTTACCTACTTACTTACTTACTTACTTACTTACTTAATAGCTAACCTACTAAATAGTTTATTTACTTACTTATTTACTTACTTAATAGCTAATTTACTTACTAGCTAACTTACTAGCTAACTTACTAGCTAACTTACTAGCTAACTTACTTACTTACTTACTTACTTACTTACTTACTTAATTAATAGTTAACTTACTAAATAGCTTACGTACTTACTTACTTACTTACTTATTTACTTATTTAATAGCGAATTTACTTACTAGCTACCTTATTAACTAACTAACTTACTTACTTACTTAAATATTAAATACTTAAATTACTAGCTACTTTACTAACTACTTTACTAGCTAACGTACTTACTTACCTACCTACTTACTTACTAACTAACCTACTTAGTTACTTAATTAATTAATTACTTAATAATTAAATAACTAAATTACTAGCTACTTTATTAACTACTTTACTAGCTAACCTATTAGCTAAGCTAGTAACTAACTTACTAGCTAACTTACTAACTAACTTACTAGCTAACTTACTAACTTACTTACTTACTTACTTACCTACTTACTTACCTACTTACTTACTTACTTACTTACCTACTTACTTACTTACCTACTTACTTACTTACCTACTTACTTACTTATTAACTTACTTACTCATTAACTTACTTACTTACTTACTAACTTACTTACTAACTTACTTAATTACTTAATAATTAACTAGCTAACTTACTAGCTACTTACTTAGTTACTTAGTTACTTAGTTACTTACTTACTTACTTACTTACTTACTTACTTACTTAATTCGAATCTAAAGGCTTATATAACCTTTCGGTAAAGAAAAAGGAAGGGAAAGGCTAAGGTTCGGGTTAAGAACCTTAAGAACCTACAGAATTAAAACTATTAGCTTTAATAGTAAGCCTACCTTAAAGGCTAAAATTTAATTAAATATACTGTTTAATAGCCCTTTTTCTACAGATTCAGATTGAGGTAAGTACGTCTTAATCGGATTAAAACTCGAGCGTGCATCTTAGTTCGAACCTAAGGTCTACAGTGAAAGGCCTTATCGTAAGCCTTATTGTAAGCCTTATCGTAGGCCTTAAAATGACTGTAAGTCTTCCGGCAGGCATTAAAGGCCTTATAATTTCTAGTTCTCTTAGCCGTTCGACGGCTAAAACTACTGATTTCAGTATCTAATTAAATTTAAGAAACGGGTGCTACAGCGAATCAGTATAATTATAATTTAAAGCTAATTAAAATTAAAAACGGGTAGTATAAATCTTAAGGGTAATAATTTTCTATTATACTCGCCTGCCTTATAAAATAAACATTAACCTTCTTAACGGAAGGCATTACAATTATGCTAATTCGCTACAGTACCTGTTTAAAGGATCTGATTAGCTGTTAAAAGCAGTGATTTTAGTCGTTCTGTAACTAAATACACTAGCAATTATAAGGCTTTTAATGCCTGCCGGAAGGCTTACAGTTACTTTAAGGCTTAAATAAGGTCAGACTTACGATAAGGCTTCGAACTAAGATGCACGCCTGAGTTTTAATCCGATTAAGACGTACTTACCTCAATCTGAATCTGTAGAAAAAGGGCTATTAAACAGTATATTTAATTAAATCGTAGGCCTTAAAGTAGGCTTACTATTAAAGCTAATAGTTCTAATTCCTTAGGTTTCTTAGGTTTCTTAGGTTCTTGACCCGAACCCTCGCCTTTCTCTTCCTTTTTCTTTACTGAAGGCTTATATAAGCCTTTAAATTCGAATTAAGTAAGTAAGTAAGTAACTAAGTAACTAAGTAACTAAGTAAGGAACTAAGTAGGTTAGCTAGTAAGTTAGCTAGTTAATTATTAAGTAATTAAGTAAGTTAGTAATTAAGTAGGTAAGTAAGTAAGTAAGTAAGTAAGTAAGTAGGTTAGTTAGTAAGTTAGTTAGTAAGTTAGCTAGTAAGTAAATTCGCTATTAAATAAGTAAATAAGTAAATAAGGAAGTAAGTAGGTAGGTAAGTAAGTAAGTAAGTAAGTAAGTAAGTAGGTTAGTTAGTAAGTTAGTTAGTAAGTTAGCTAGTTAGTAAAGTAGCTAGTAAGTAAATTCGCTATTAAATAAGTAAATAAGTAAGTAGGTACGTAGGTAAGTAAGTAAGTAAGTAAGTAAGTAAGTAAGTAAGTAAGTAAGTAAGTAAGTAAGTAGGTTAGCTAGTAAATTAGCTATTAAATTAACTAGTAAGTAAGTAAGTAAGTAAGTAAGTAAGTAAGTAAGTAGGTTAGCTAGTAAATTAGCTATTAAATTAACTAGTAAGTAAGTAAGTAAGTAAGTAAGTAT
This sequence comes from Cytospora piceicola, assembly GCA_023375675.1. NCBI lineage: Eukaryota > Fungi > Ascomycota > Sordariomycetes > Diaporthales > Cytosporaceae > Cytospora > Cytospora piceicola. Next base: position 64,941 of record JALQBC010000069.1, read on the forward strand.
ATAACCTAGCTAATAAGTTAGTTATTAAGTAAGTAAGTATATAAGCTAGCTAATAAGTTAGTTATTAAGTAAGTAAGTAAGTAAGTAAGTACGTAAGTAAGTAAGTATATAAATAAATATTTCGCTGCTTAAGGCTGCGGAAGAGACGATAAAGTAACGCCTTTTAAGCGTTACTCTATCGGACCTAAAGCAGCTTATACAGCGTATCTAGTTATTAAGTTTCCGATCTTTCTTAATAAAAGGCCTTCTCGGCAAGCGGTCCTACCGCCGTTCCTTAGTTATAATAGCTTATTAGTTTATTATAAAAGTTAAAAGATATTATAGCCTTTTATACTATACCTTTAAGATTCTATATACCGAGCTTTATAGTATTATTAATAATAATATAATTTTATAAATAGCATTAATAATATAATAAAACTAAATAGTTTAAAACTTACGCTATTTACCTTTTAACGTTTTCTTTTAAGTAAATATAAATTTGCTTTTATTATTAATAATACTATAACGTATATTAGTAATTATAAAGTCTATAAAAGTATTATAAAAGCTTTTTATAAAGTAATAAGTTAAGAAAGCTATTACTATATATAAAATAGCTCGAATATAAGCTATTAAATAGCTTTACTTTTTTAAAATAAAGTATATATATAAAAAGAATAAAAAGCTTAATAAAGTCTATATAAGCTATTTACTATTAATAAATATAATTTTATATTAAATGTTTTTTTAATAAAGCTATTAAATTCCGATTTCCGTTAGTTTACTTATATCTTTATAACGATTATAATAATATAACCTTTAAAATAATATTTTTATTAAGTTTAGCGTAAATAAAGTTATAGCTACTACTTATTATAATATACATTTAATTATAAAAACTATAAAAATATAACTATGTTTTTAAGTTAAAAAAATAAAAATAAAGTAGCTACTTTAACTATTTTTACTACTTTTATTCTTTTACTTAAAACTAAATAAATAACTATAAGTTAGCTTTAAAGTTATACTATAATAGTATTATTATTAGCTTTAATAAGGCTTTAAAAACCTTAAATATAAGAAAGATTATAAACTTTATTAGCTATAGTAGTTTCTGTTTTAAGCTATTTAATTTAAAGACTTTTAGCTTATACTAATTATTAAAATATTAATAATTTATAAAATTAAAAGTAAAACTAAAAAGCTATATAAAAACTTATAGTTTATTATTTTAAAGTATAATAATAATATAAAAACGATTATTTTTACTTAATTACTAATAATATAAAAAGTTAGCTAATATATTATTATTACTTTTACTTTATCTTTATTTAAAATAATTATAATTAAAAAGCTTTATAACAGTATATAAACTTACTTTTAATCGAAATAAAAGCTAATATATTATTATATACCTACCGGTAGGTTTATAGCGAACCTACTTGTAAACGCACTTACGAATTTATTATATATTTACTAGTAATTCGGACGGTTAAACGTATAGTAATTATATAGTAAACTTAAGGTAAGTTTATAGTAGGTTTATAGGTTTATATATAGTTTATAAAAGTATTTAGTTATATAAAAAGAGAAAGAAAGAGAATCTATTTTTATTATATATTACTATACTATACCGTTATTATTAAATAGTAGCTATAACTTAAATATGTTCAATTATATATCGTTTAGTCTTTTAATACTATAAATTAGGTTTATCGGACTACATTACGATAGTTATCGAGTTACTATTACTATAGTAGCTAATAAATAATTAGCTTTAATTTCCGGATTTTAAAAAATCGAAAAATATAAAAGCGTTATTTTATTTATTTAGCCGGTATTATTATCTATTTATTATAACTTACCGGTTATTTACTATAAGAATTCCGTATTATAACTATATCGGGTTTAAATAATATACTTAACGTATATTTCCCGGATATATTTTTAATAGTACTATAAAACTATACAGTTATTAAAGATATCTAACTTTTACGTTATATTAAGATAGTTATTATTAAATACCTTATTTAATACTGATTTTACGTTATAAACTATAATTTTACCTTTTTTAAGTATTTAATTAACTATACTAACTAATAATAGCTTTATACCTTTTACTTTAAATATTACTATAATAATTAAAATAAAAACAATTAACTTTACTATATTTAAAAACGCTTTATAAAATATATTTATAAGGTATACTACCTTAGTTATTAACTATAAAAGCTTAACGACGTTTACTTTTTTATTATTACTTATAACTAGTCCGGTAAGAATATTAAGTTTTATTATAAATTCCGATATTTTTATAATCTATAATAGTTAAGTTATATATATAATTTAAAAGAATATAAGCCGATTTATTAGTTTTTATAAAAACCTAAGTTCGAAAGCTTTTTTTATAAAAAATAAAAGCTACTTTTTAAAGTAATACTTAGTTTAAGCTAAATAAAACGTAAATAAAAAGTAATTATCTATAACGTTTTAAAAACTCTGTTTTTATTAAAATATTAACCTTTTACTTATACTTTAATCGAACCGGTAGTTTATATAATAAAAGAACCTAAAGTATTAAAAAGCCGAAAAATAATAATTAAAACAGATAAAAAAAATAAATAAATTATTTAAAACTTTAAATAATAATTAAAAACGACAGAGAATATATAACGTAGTAATTTAAAGGTTTTACCTTTATTTAAATTAATAACCGAAACTATCTGCCTATACGTTATATTATTATTAATTATTTTTATAATATTACTATAAAAAGAAGATTTAGTTTTATAAGCTACTTAAACTAATATATTTAACTAACCGGAAATTATTTTAATATAAACAGACTTACTAAGTAGTTTTAAAAAAAAACGTTATATTAACGTTATAATCTTTATATTAAGAAATACCGAAACGTTTTAACTATATAAGTAAAAGATAGGTTTATAAATACTATTATTTTATATATTATTAAGTAATCTTTTTAATTTCTATTATACTATTTATAAACCGGTAGCTTACTTTAAGGATTTATATTAATATAGTTATATTACTTAAAAAAGTAATATATAACCTATTAAAAACTATAAGTATTATATAGCCGGTAATAATAAAAACCTTAATAACGACTTTAACGATAGCTTAAATAATAATAACTTCGTTTATAATTATAATTAAAACAAAAGCTTACTTAATCGTTATTATAATAAAAATAAAGGCCGAGATATATATAATTATAAACGTAAACTATCGATTAGCGTTCTTTAACTATTTATAAACCTGTTATTTATTTATAAGTTTAAAGAAAACACTTTCGGAAAATTTAAACTATATATTAGTTAAAATAATACCGAAGAACTTATAAAAGTATTTTATATAAATAATAAAGTAATAATATAGAAAAACTTATTAACGTTTATTTAATATTATTATATATATATTACTAATATCGAAACTCGATAATAAACCTTATATTAAAATCTTTTTACTTACTTTACTAGATTTATTTATTTATAGTTTTAAAATACTTTATTAAATAAAGAAAGATTTAATTTAATTATTTACTTTAATATATAAATAAAGTATAAAAAGTATTTTATTATAAACTTTAATATACTTTATAATATAGCCGACGGAATTTTAAATAGTTTTCGATATATATAACGTAATACTTAAAATAATAAAAATATTTTAAACTTTATTTAATATATCTATTATTTTACTATTTTAGCCGAATAGCCGGATAGTTTTATCGTTTAAAATATATAAAACTATATTAATAAATAGATAGTTGCTTATTACTTTAATTGCTTTAAGTATACCGTTAACTCTTAAAACTTAAAACGTAAGCTTAAAGCTAAGTAAAAAACTTAATATATATTCGAAAAAAAGACTATATTTATATATATATAACTACGATAGCTTATTATAAATAAACGTCGACTCGAGCTATTATAATACTAACCTTAGCTTATTCGTTCCCGGCTATAAAAGGTAGGCTTTTAATAACTAATATTATTATTTAACTGTTTTAACTTTTAACGGTTTAAATAAGCTTTACTTTAAGCTTAAGTATTAAAATAGCCTTTATAATTTAGTTTAAGTAATTATTAAAAGTTATTACTTAAATAATAAAGATAACTAATTAAAATATAAAAAACTATTTAAAACTAATAACAGACTACTTATAACCTGCTATTACTTAAGCTAATACTATAGCTATTAACTAATACTATAAACTAAAGTCTTTTTAAATAATATTACTTATAAAAACGTTATAATTAGCTTAAAATCTTTTAACGTTTTATTTATTAAAATAGTAAAAGTAACGTAATAGTAAAAGACGTTTAACTTTTTAACGTAAACGACAGTACTTTTTAATATAATACCGTCTATAAAAAAAAGCTAATATAAAACAGCTTTTATCTAGTTAACAAAAAAATAACGTTTATTATAATAAACGAACTACCGGATAATACTAATAAACAGATAAGCTTAAAAAATAACTAACTTAACGATAAAAAAAGACTTTTAAATAATAAATATATAATAGTTAAAAAAGTTAATATATATAATTTTAATATAAAACTACTTACTCCGAAACTATTAAACGACGGTATTTATTACGAAAAATATTTATTTTATTTAAACGATCTTTACTATATCGATTATAGTTATATTTCTTTATTTAAACTATATTTGTTTTAAATATTATCGGTATTATAATAACGTTAAAACGTATTATAATATAATAAGATAAGAAAGTCTTATTTTAAACTTTAATATATCGCTTTAAGTATTATCTTATAAAGGTTATAGTTATATATACGTTCGTATTAAAGTATGCGGTTCTTTAACTAGTTATACTTTTAGTACTTATTATAATACTAAGGCTTTTAAATATATAATCTTTTAAACGATACTAAACCTAATACTTAATATTAAAGTAAATTAAAAAGCTTAAGCTAATTTTTAAAGGATAGGTAAAATAAATACCTTTAACTAAACCGAGTTTAATATCTTTTATTAAGCTATTTTAAACGGTTCGCTTACTATTTTATCGATAAAGATAAGAGTATAAATACTTAAACGTTTAAATATAAGACTGCTAGTAAGATAAGAATTTATAGTATTATATTAAATAGATATCTTTAACTAGGTAGCTAGTATATTATTTAGTTATTTTAATAGTATATAAGTAAAAGCGTCGGTTTTTATTAAAACTATTTTATATATATATAAGGTAAAAGCCGTTTCTACTACTATAATTCTATTACGATTAAGCTATATTATATCTATTATTAAGCTATTTATAAGAAAATTAAATCCTTCTTATTTAAGTTAAAGTAAGAAGGTTAAGTAAATACCTTAATTAATTAAAACTCTTATAGCGTAATAGCTATAAATTAATTATCTTTTCTTTTATAAATTAGTAAAAACACTTATTTAAATATATTCGAACCTGTTTTCGAAAAATATATAAAATATATAAGATAAAAAAGTATTATTTAAACCTTATTAAATTATAATTAATTACTTTTTTATTATTCCGAGCTATTTATATAAAACGTAATCGTTAACTTATTTTTTAAGTTTAATTTTATTAATATATTAAACGCTTTAAATAATATCGAATAACCTGTTAATATATATTAAAGAATTTATTTCGAATAAGCCGCTTTTAAATAAAACAGACGTAAAAATATATAAATACTTTCGTTTAAATAAAAAACTCGGTATTACTTATATTAAAAACCTACTTAAAATAAAGCTATTAAATAACGTATATATATACCGATATTCGCTTAAGTTTATATTAAAGGTAAACCGTTTTATATATAAGTTTATATATATGTTTAAAGATACTTTAAATATTCGAGTGCTTAAGGATAAACAGATATAAGTTCTTTTAGTCGAAAGCTAATAAAATTAGAAAATATTATATTAACTGTATTATTTTATTAAAAAAGACTAAAAAATTATTAACGGTATAATAAACCGTTTTTATAAATAAAATTATATCGAGTAGGTTATTTAATTTACTTTATTCGGCTTACTTATTTTTATAGTATAAAAGATAATAAAAGGTAAACGTAAAAGATATATAATTATAAACCTTTATACTTTTAATAAAGTAACTATTTTTAATATATATTTATTACCTTTTTAGTTCAACGTTTTTAAGAATATTTATAATAAGTTCTTTTTTATTATTATTAATATAAGCTTGTTTTTTTATTAGTTTTAAGTATATTTATTATATTATAAACGGTTTACTTTAGTTAGTTACTATAGTTAAAAACAGCTAAAAGTTATATTTATAAGATTCTATAACTTACTAGCGTATATTTAACGTTATATAAACTATATATTCCGGCTGTTTAAGTATTTTATTACTATATTTATCGAAAATATTATTATTTTCTTTATTACTACCGAAAAGTATATAAAGTATTTAAAATAGCTATTTATATTATTTATAAAACGTTATATATCTTTATTAGCTAAAAAATCCTTTATCGGATATCTTTTAATATAATTATTTAGATTTAAGGTTAATAAACTAAATATATATAATATTTTAAATTAAGTAAAAACTATTACTTAATTATAGTTTTTTACTATATTATAATAACTCGAGAAGTTTATTAGCTTTATAAGTTATCTTTACTATTTTATACTATAATATATTAAACGTATCGATCTATTATAAAAATAAAAAACTTAAATACTTATTAAAAGATAAGAAAACAAGAAACTTTTAAAAGGTAACGTTTAGAAAAACTATACTTATCGAACTTATTTTAAGCTTACCTATAAAGAGGTATACTCTTTTAACGATTTTAAGTCGGCTTTAATAAGTAAAAACGCCTTAGTTTATTAAAACTTAAATAAGCTGTTATTTATTTAGTTAAATATTTTAAAAAAAGTTAGATTTTTAAGTATTATCTTTTAATTAAACGATAATTTTAAATAAAACCGAAAGTTACTTATACCTTATATTTAAATCTATTTACTATAGTATATAAATAAAACTATTAATATAGCTAAACGTAAATACTAACTAACCGAACTTAAAGTTACTTATTTAATATAGTTAGGTTATAAATTTCGTATAATTATTAGTTTAAATTATAAATAACTTATATATATCCTTATAAATTACGTTATTACCGTCGGTATTATTAAGTAAACGTCTTTTAATATAGTAAATAAAATTAAAATAAATATAAAGCTTATTTTTATATTAAAATATTTAAACTAGTATAGTTTAAACGTTTACTATATTCTGAAGGTAACTAACGTATTAATAAATACTATTTTTAAGCTATTAATAAATTAGCTGTTTATAAAAAATAAAGGTATATTTAATAAATTATAAGAAAACACTATTTTATATAGTATATCTAAAATCTTTATCGATTAAACGTTTAAAAATTATATTATTATAAAATATTAAAAATACATTAGTTAAACTAATATTATTTAATAACTTTAGAATAATTAGATAAAAGTAAATATACTATTTAAGTTAAATATAAATAGATTTTTATATTTTATAAAGTTATTAAATAAATAACGCTTTTATATTTTAGTAAAAATAGCTATAAATCTTATTATTAAAGTTTATAATATTAAATACTATTTCGGTAAAAACAGAGTTTAATATAACCTTACCGACCGGTTTATAATTAAGAATTACTATTAGAAGGTTTTTAAATATATTAAGAATTATTTAGTTTATATAGTGAATTATAATAAAACTTAATAGCTATTAAGTAAAATATAGCTTATTCTTTTATTATTAATCTTGTTTTATATTATTACTATAGACTTTATAACGGTTTTATTTAACGTTTTAACTGTTAATACTTTATAAATAATCTTTAAAATACCTTTCTTTAACGTTTTTCTCTCGATTATAAATAAATATAATAAAGTAACTATTATTATTTTTAATAATATTATATATATAGCTATAGATTAAGTATATATACTATTTTATATATTATATTTATATAACTAAGGTATTTTATAATATATTATTTTTAATAAAGATTTTAAGTTTTTTTTAGACTTTTAATAAAGCTTATAGTTTAGTTTAAATATTAAGCTAGCTTATTTAACCGTTTAATACTTATAAACCGATAGTTAGTTTAAAAGTAAAAATAAAATAGTAAAATTAGTTATTTAAATGTTTATTATAATATATTTTAAAGTCGAATAAACCGACATTATTTTAATATTATAGTTTAATTTAAATAACGTTTATAATAAAGCTACGAAATACTTTATTAATTAGCTTTTATACGAATTTAATTTTATTAGAATAAACTAACTAAAAAAGGGTATTTTAACGTTAGCTTAAAATATATTTTAAAATAAAGCGTAACTTTTAATTCCTAAGGCTTAAATAGCTATAAAACTATAATATAATAAAAAGTATTATTAATATAAGTTTACTTTAAATAACTAAGTTTTTATCAAACTTTATTATAGTTATATATTATTTAAAAATTTAGCTTAAAAGTATTTTTAATAATATATAAGACTATTTTAAGTTATATATAAAATAGGTAAACTAATATATAAGCTTAAAATAACTTTATATATAAATATTTACTTAGTATTATCTATAATTTATCTGTTTTTAAATAAGCTATTATAGTTTAATTTATATAAGCAAGATTTATTAGCTATAAAGCTTATAAAAATAAATAATAATAAAATATAAAGGTATAATAAAGCTTTTAAATATTATAAGTTATAATATATTATAACTAAACGTAAATAAAAGTATAGTTATAAGTAGTTATATATTAAGTATTTTATAAAATAAACTAATTACTTTAATTATTTTAATATATAAATATTATAAAATACTTTAAATACTAATAAAATAATTTAAAAATCTAAAATAAAATAAGAAAAAATAAAAAAGCTATATATTTAGTTAATAATAAAAAAGAAACCGTTTATAAAGTAACCGAAACCTAAAGAAATAGTTACTTAAATACTATAGCTTTAGCTAAAAAAAAAACTACTTAGTAAATAACCGGTAAATCGGCCGATAACGCTAATATTAAAACCGAAAAGTAATATTTAACGTTTATTAAAAATAACTAAGTAATAAAGGTTAAATATATTTACGTTAATATTAAATAATAAACAATAATAAAAAAGACCTATTTACTAACTAACTATTAATTTAAACTTTTTATTTTATATTATTTACTACTTTTCTTTATTTTATTCTTTTTATTAAAGCTTATTTTTAGAATACTATATTATTAGCTTAACTATTATATAAAGTATTTTATTTAAAAACTTACTTTAAAGTTATTATTTATATATTATTTTATATAATTTAAAACTATTATATTAAACTTATCTTATATTTATTATTAAGTATATATATTAAACCGAAAAACCTATATAAAATATTAATAGCCGAATATTTTATAAATACTTTAAAATATTAAAGTTTTACTTAATATTATACTTTACTTTTTATAACTTTAGTTATTTATACTTATAAAAAAGCTGTATAAAAGAATACTCGATAAAGGTTTATAAAGCTTTACATTAAAATATATTAAACCTTAATAAATATAAATAAAGGCTTTATTTATATAAAAAAGAATCGATAGTATTTATTAAAATATTTACTACTAATACCCGATTTAATACCTATTTATATTATTATATAACCGAACAGATATATTTTTAATAAAAAGTAATCGATAAAAGATATATAAACTTTACTAACTGAAAAGTAAAGTTTAATATATATATACTGCTTTTAAAGCTTTTAATATACCCGATTAACTATAAAGTTACTTATTATAAAGCTTAATAATACCTTAATTAATATTCTATTCTTATATAAGTTAATTACGATAATATATTATATTATAAGTAAAAGCTTTATCTTAATATATAAAACGGCTATATAAGCTAAATAATCGATTTACTTATAGATAAATATAAAAAAACTAACTTAGTATATTTATTAAATTCTTTTATAATATCGGCTTAAAAAGATTTAAACTTATTCGCTTATAGTCTTTTTATAGCTTTATCTACTTTATTTCGTAAACGTAATAAATATATCTATTATAATAAAAAGGCTAATTCGCTTAAAGCGTAGGTAACTTTACTATTAATAAAACAGACCTAATTATAATATAATACGTTATTATAAGCCTATAGTTTTTAAATATTAAGCTTATAAATACCGGTTTTATTATTATAAAAAAATAATAAAAGACAGAGAAGAAATACTATACTTTTATATTTAATATTATTACTTATATTAAACTTATTATAAACGCTTTTAAAAAGCTTAAGGTATAGTTAACTTTTAAACGTTTACTATAAAACTTATAGTTATTAAGCCGAGAAGGCTTATCTACCGCTTTTATTCTTATAAAAGACGATATTAAAGAAAAACTAGTATATAGCTTTTAATTTAATTTTATTAAAAACCCTTTTATAAGCAGAAAGCGCTATACTATCGATAACGGTTTATTTATTATAGTTTATAAATCGGATAAGTTTAAAGTAAATTCGCCTTTTATAAAATATAAATACTTAATATACCTTATCGCTATTATTAACGATATATATAAAAATAATAAGCTTAAGATATCTGTTAAGTTTAATATTATTACGTTTATTATGTATACTATCGAAATAAGCTGTAAACTTAAAGCTAACGTCTATATTTAAATCGACGGCTAAAAACTCTATATCGTTTTACTATTTAATATATAACTAGTATTAATATTATAATACTATACGGTATTATTATATAAGTAGTAAACTTTATCTGTTATATTTAAAAACTTAATAAAGAGTTATATATATAATACTTTAACGTTACCTTTATATTTAAGTACTTCCTTTATTATCGAATAAACTTCGGTTTTATTAAAACTAAATTTTAAAATAACGGCTATATTAACTAAACAGGTACTCGCCTCAAATAAAAACATTTTTACGTTAATAACTTCGGTTATACGTTTATCGAAACGTTTAAACGTCGCCTATACAGTATAAATTCTTACTTTAAAGCTTATAGTATAATTAAGGCTATAGCTTTAATATTTAATAAGGTTATAACGTTAACTAAAAACGTTTTTAACGAAAACGTAAAGGCGTTATTCGGCTTATTATTCTTTTTAGCTAAAAAAAGTTAAATTTCGTTAAGTTTATTATAAATACGTTTTATTAAGTTATCGTTTTATCGTTATTTTATAGTTATTTTTATATTTATTATTTTACGTCTGTTAGTTTATAACCGTTTTCGTAGTATCGATAGTATATATAAGTAAACCGACGTTATATAATAGGTATTTAAAAATAAAAACTGTTATTACCTTTTTTTTCTATTCGTTTAACGGTATCGGTAGTACGTATAAGTCTATTAATACTATAAAGTAAGTATTTAAAAATAAAAACTACTTTTACCTTTTTTTTTATAGTTAATTATACTTTTTTTTAATTATACCTTATATTTCTATAAGCTTTTATTTTTTTTTTATATATACTATTATAGTTTATATAGGCTTTTACTGGTTATTATATTATATTAGAATTTAAATACTATCGTTACTTAAATATAGTACCTTTTTTGTAAATTAATAATAGTTTTTCTCTTTATTTTATAAATATAACTACCTTTATATTATAGACTTACTATTAATCTAATTATAATTATAATAGCTATATTTATATAGATAAGGATTTTTGTTTTTAAAGGTAATTATTATATACTTACCGGTAGGTTTATAACGAACTTATCTATAAACGTACTTATAAATTCACTGTATATTTACTAGTAATTCGGACGGTTAAACGTACGGTAATTATATAGTAAACTTAAAATAAGTTTATAATAGGTTCGTAGGTCTGTATATAGTTTATAAGAGTATTCGGTTATATAAAGAGAGAAAGAAAGAGAATCTATTTTTATTATATACTACTATACCGTACCGTTACTATTATATATATAAATTTAAATTTATTATTAAAAGAAACTTAAGCTTTAATATTCTTTTAATACTATTATATAGTTTATAAAGCATTTTTATAATATTATTAAAGCTAGTATATATTAATAAATTACGTTTTATAAATATATTTATATATAACCTTTATATTTATATTATAACTGGTAATAAACAGGTTTTTAATTATACTAGTATATAAATTAATTATATATTCATACATTAAACCTTAGTGTTTTTAATAAAAAAAAAGAGATTTAAAAAGTAAACATTAAATATAAACTTAAAATAATACTTTTACTAAATATCCCTTTTAATTCTAATAATATTAAGGTTATAATATATAATAACAGATTTATTAAAGTTAAATAAAAAGAATAAAATATTAAAATTAAAAAGGTTAACTTAATAGCGTTTAACTATACTTAAAAGTATTTCGAATAGTATACTTATAAAGTATATTTAATACTAATTTATTAATTAAAAGCCGTTTTTAATCTTTTTAATATAGCTTAAATTTAAACTTTAAATATAGAAAACTATAAGCTATTAAATAAACGCTTAAAATAATAAATATAAAACGTTAGAAAACCTTATAGTATATAATTTTAAACTTAATAAAAGCTGAATTAACCGTTTTTATTAATAGTTCTTTTATAAATAAGAGAGATTTTAGCTTTTAAATTAGCTTTATAATCTTTTTTATTTATAAATAAATAAATAATAATAGTATATAATATAAAATATAAATTAACATTTTATACTAATCTTTTATAAGATATAAGTGTATTATATAAAACGTTAGTATTAAAGATTTATAGTATAAGTAATAGCTTAAACTTTAATATTATAATTTTATTTAATTTAAAGATAATTACTAATTAATTAATTTATTTAACAATTCCTTTTATAATTTATATAGATTTTTATTTATTATATAGGTATTTAAGGTAAATATAATAAAATAAATCACCTAATAATTAATATTATATTGTTACGTTAATATTATAGAAAGTAAAAGATTTATAAAATATAATAAATTAATAGTAATAGTAATTTAGCTAACGTAATAATTAAAGTATTAATAAATAAAGCTTTAATATACTTAATCGATTTAAATAAGTTAAGAATTAAGTAAAAAGGTATATAAACTATACTTAAATAATAGCGTAGCTAGTATAGTAAGTTAAGGTTATCGGTATATAATATTATAAATACTATACTTTATAGTTAGTTTAATAGTATACCGAATAAAGGCGATAATTAAACGTTAGTATATAAGGATATTATAAATAACTAAAAAAGGATTATATATATAAAGCTATAAGTAGTATAAGTAGATCTATAAGGTAAAACTATTATAAAATAGAAAAGCTATTAATATAAAACGACTATTTAATAAATTAAGCAGTTAAGCTAATTGTTTTAATAAAACAGCAGAACTATTAAACCGTTTAGCTTATAAATAAGTTACTATACTAAGTTTATAATAGCTTTAAACTTAAAAAATATATATATAACTAAGAATAAAGAATATAATTAATTATAACTAAAACCTTAAGCTTATTAATATTTATATTTATAATTAAGTTTATTTCTGTTTTATTCTTTTTAAATTATTTAACTTTTATTTTATAATAATAAATATAAATAATAAAGTCTTACTTTTTAATATATTTCTTATTAATTATATAGCTAATAATTATATATAATTTAATAAAAAAAATAAGTTTTTAAATTTAAGTTTTTAATAAAATACATTTAAATAACTAACTATAATTATATAATTAAAGTTTAATTTATTTATATATTTAGTTTTTAATATTATTTATATTTTATTAAAGTTAAAAGGTTTTTTATTATTTTTAAGTTATTTAGCTATTTAAAAATAACTTTAATATTAATTATTAAATATAGTATTAAATAAATAGTTATTTTTAACTTTAAAGTTTATTTAATAAAAGTTTTAAAAAATATAGTTATACTTATTATAAAACTAAAACGAATTAGTTTAAAAAGAAAGATTATTTTAAATAAAGAATTAATATATAATTTAAGTAATAGATTTATAAAATTACTAGTTTAAAAAATTAAATCTTATTTTCTTTAATTATTATAAATATTACATTTAAATATTGTTTTATTACGCTTTTTTTATTAAGTAATTTAATAAAACCTTTAAAAGCATTTATTAATATTATAAAGGCAAGTAACCTTTATAAAGGACTAAAAGCTACCGGCTTTACTATATTAAGGTTAATTAAAAGTAAGCTTAAAAGCTTATACTTTTAAAAAACCGTCGTTTATAAAAATAAAGGCAGGAAGATAAAAGGGATAATATTTAAGTTTAATTACGTTAGAATAAGTATAAGTAGTAAAACTTTATTATATATTATTCTTTTCTTAATAAAAAAAGTAGTTAAAATAAACACTCGAAATACCTTTTAAAAGCTTTCTTTAGCGGTTTAAATATTTAAACTGCTAAATATCCTTTTCTTAAATAACTTTAGAATATAAAAGGAATATAATATTATTATAAACTTTAAAAACAAAAAACTAACTTAAACTTAAGTTTAGTAAATCTATATTTTAAGCTTACTTTATTATCCGGTTTATTCCTTTATAAAGACTATCTAATAATTAATTTTAAATTTTAAAATATATCGTTTCTTTATCTGTTACGCTTTCCTTACTACTTTTTTACCTTTATATTATACCAATCGATATAAGCTTATTAAGTATACTATACTTTTATAACTTTAACGTACCGGAATTAATATTAACTATCGCTTATAGCTAAAAAAATATTCGATATTTATAATTATAACTTTTCTTTTACTATAAATATCTTATAAAAGGAGATTTAGTTATAATAGAATCTTTAAACTTACTATAATATAATTATAAAACGTATACTGTTTAACGACTTAAGGTTAAGATTAATTAAAATTAAAAAGAATTAAGATAATATTTTAGTTTTATATTTCTTTAGTTTTAAGTTAATATAACTACTTAAAAGCTAACAAATAGTTATTATTAAAGAGAACTGTAATATCTTTATAACGGTTTTAAATTTAAATAAGATCGGTATATAAAAGTTAAAGCTAAAGTAATATTAATTATTAAAAGAAAGATCTTAAAAAGTACTTTTCTTCTTAATACTTAAAAAGATAAAATATAAAGATATTAACCTTAAAGGCTTAAAAGAAAGATAATCATTTTAAACGATAGCTTACTATAGCCGATATAATAATCCGGCTTATTTTATATACTAATCGGCCGAACAGAGTTCTTTAAGTCTGTTTTTATTAAAGATAATTAAATCGCTTTTATAATATTTAATAAAAGAACTATTTAAATAATATTACCTAATGTTCTTTTCAAATATCGCGTTTTAGAATATAATTATTAAAACCTTTAGTTAACGTATATAACTCAGTTTATATCCGAGTTTTTAGTAGTATATCTCGATATAAATTCTTAAAGTAACGCTGAATTTTTCCTTTATAAGTAAGTAAGTAATACTTCTTATAGCTATCTAGTTTATATATCTAATATAATTATTTGTTAGGGGCTGGCCTACGATGCGACAGCAAGTAGGTGCTAAAGGGATGTATTCTGAAGTATGAAGAGGAAGGAAGGAAGTTCCCTGAAGGGGAACTTCCTTCTGCTATATATATGTCACAGGAGGTCCGCTATGAAGGCATCGTGGGCCTTCTGCGGGCCCGCTATGGTCCCGTACTCTGAGGGACTATAGTCCTGTTCCCTAACCCTACGCGCGAGCCCTAAGGCTCGAGCCCATGACATTATTTCGATTAATAAATTCTTTATACTTTATAATCTTTATCTGAAAGGTTTCTATAACTATAAAACTATTATAGCTACTATTGTTAAAGCGAAAGTAGGCGGTATAAAAGGTTTTAAAAAGCTTAGTTAAAATAAAAAAACGTAAGCTGTTATTTTTAATTATATTTTAAAGAAAGCTTATAATAACTTCTCGGATACTAGTATTACTTACTATAATAATTTATTAGTCGGTATCGACAATATAAGCTTTTTAATAAAGTTAGTTATATTAAAAAGATACTTTTACTTACCTTTAATATTATTAACTACTTTAAAAATAAGCTGTTTTTTAATTTAGTTTAGATTTTAACTACTAGTATTTAGCTGAAGTAAGCTATCCGGATCTTTTAGTTTAAGCTAAAAGTTACTAATTTAAATCCTTTCTTAAAGATATTAAGGAAAATACTATATTCCTATTAATATTAAAGGGAATTTTAGTTCCTTCTTTCTTTAAAGATATTCTTTTGAATTATAAAGGTGAAAAAGGTGTTTATAAAGATTAAATTTAAATATAAGGCGTTAGTAAGATATATAAAAGATAAGTTTTAAAAAGTACTACTTAACTAATCCTTTAGCTACTTAATTACTTATATTTAAAGTTTTAAAAAAAAGGTTTACTTAAAACTATCTTTTACATATAAAGAGAAAGGATTATATTCTGGAAAGTATAAGCTTAGCTTTTTATATTTAAGTTAGTAAAGTCGATAAAGTTAATAATAAATAGTTTTTTACTTATAGCTGCTTTTACGTTAGCTATATTCTTAACGTACCGAAAGGAACTTATTTTTACTTATAGTATATTTATATATTAAAGTTAATATAAAAGATATTAAATATATATAAAAGAACTTTTTAAAAGTAAGTAGGTAGATATATATAAGATTTTAAAATGAACGTTAATAATAAAAAGAAAGAAAGATAGAATCTTATTATAATAAATAAAGGTAAAGTTCTTATAAAGATTAAAGTTAACTAAACGGTTTTTTATTACTATAAAAGTAAGTAATTAATAACAGAAGGCATATTAGTAAAAGAATTTACTTTAAGTAAGTAAATTAACTAAATAATTATATTACTTTTTTTAATTTTTTTATTAAAGTAAATAGTTTTTACCGATAACTTAAAGAATAGCTTTAACTATTATTTATAGTTTAAGTATAGTAAATTAAACAGAAACCTTTATTAGCTTAAAATATTTCTTCTTTCTTTATTATAATAAGAAGGTATACAGTTATAAGTATACTTACTTTTACCTTTTACTTAAACTTAAATAGTTTTATTTTCGATTTAATCTTTTTAACTTTCTTTTAACCTTAACTTTAAACTACTTTTTTATAACCGACTTTTTCTTTTTTATATTAACTTTATTACTATATTTCTTTTATATACTTAAAATATCTTCTTCTTTTATTAATATTTAACTGTTTTTCGAAAACGTAAGCTTTTTTAAGTAGCTTTTTTAAATTTACTTTTATGTTTTTATTTAGCTTTATATTAAAGATAATACTGTTTAGTATTTCTTTATCTTTAAAGGTTTTAAAAGTATAAGGAATAACTTTAATAATTTTAGTAAAACTTAAAATAACGTTTTTAATTATATTACTTTTTTAAAAATATAGAGATGAAGTTATTTAATACTATTATAAGTAAGCGATTAAAAATATTATAGTATTTATTACTTTTACTAACCGGCTTATTCTTTCTTTAATAACTTTATTAAGATTAATAGACGGAACTGTTAGCCTTTTATAGTTTATTTTATTAACGAACTACTATTTAACAGATATATTAAGCAGATTAAAACTCGGGTAGTAAAGTAGTAAGCTATAGTAATTAGATTCTTTACCTACCGAAATCGGAATATTTATAACTAATATATTAAAGTTTTCAGTACTTTTTATATAAAGTATATAAATAATAATAGAAATCTAGTTTAATTATACGTTAACTTTTTTTTCTTTAAGTATTTCTCTTACATTATTAGTTATTTTAAGTTTTACGTTAATTATGTTTTTAAAGTTATTATTACTAATTATAACTTTAACTAAATAGGCTTAATCGACTAATTTAATAATAAAGTATATAAAGGTATTCAATATAACTTAGTTATAGCTTAATTAATTTTTATAAACTTTAAAAAGTATAAAACTAAAGATAAAGAAATTATACTAGTTAGTATTATTAAGGAAAAACAGTTTTATTATAAGTAATAACTTATTATATTAACAGCTATTTAAAAAGAACCGGATTTATAAAGGGAATATAAAAATTAAGTTAATTATAAAAATATAAATCTGATAGATAAATACGTAAATAATTTTTTTACATTAAGGTAAATAAAATCTTTAATATTAGAATTAATCCTTTTTTTAAAAAACTAAACATTAAGACTATAAGCGGCCTTCCTTCTTTAGCTATACTTATAATATAAAGCTGCTTAAATAAACGTAATATAAATAAAATAAAAACTAAAAGAAAAAGAAAGAAAATAAAGGAAAAGTAAAAGTAATAAAAGAATAGTAGTAAAATAAAATACTAACAGTAGAAAACTATATATAAAAGGTTTTATAATAGACTTATAACGGTTTAAAGATAGATAGTAGGCGAATTAATTAAATATCCTTAAATAATAAAAAATAAAAGAAAAAGAAAAAGATAAGAATTAGTAATATTAAAGAAGTAAAAGTTTATAATAAATATTTTATAAAAAAGATATAGAAAAATTATTATCTTTAATTCGGTATATTAAGATTTAAATAAACTAATTATATTATTTAGCTTTTCTTTACTTAAATATTTCTTTTATTATCGCTTAAGTTTAAGGTTTAAAATTAAAGATTATTACTTTATTTAAGTTATTAAAGTTACTTAGATTATCTTCCTTTCTTATATTAAGAACTATAAATATTAAAATTCTTAAAAAACTTTAAAATTAATTAAAGCTAAGTAAAGTAAATATATTAAGTTTTAAAATTTAAAATATATTAGTTATAGATACTTTATTTTAATAAACTTTTAAACGTTTTTTAATAGTTTTATAAATAAAAAATAAAGAAACTAATATAAGCTTATTAGTCTTAAAAAGAACTTGTTTATCTTTACTTAAATTTAATAATATTAAAGTTTTTATTTTTAAAACTTTTAAGTATTTTAAATAAACTTTTTAATATTTCTAATAAAGAATATACCTTTAAGAAAAATCGTATTACTTATCCGGATTTAATAAACGTATTTAAATAAGATATAATTAATAATAAATAGTCCTTTTTAATAATAAGTAATTTTAAGTGTTTTTAAATAAAATATTTTCTTTATATAGTTATAATTTAAAATTATATTGCTTTTTTAAAGTAAACTTTTTTTAATTAAACTTTAAAAGTTTATTTTATTAGCTACTTTCTGTTATTATAGTATTACTACTTTAATAGTAGTTTAAATATTTACTTTTTAATTAATTATAAATTAGATTTCTACTTTAAAAGACTTTTAACTACTTTAATTAAGCTTTTATAAAATAACCTTTTATATAAGAATCTCGGTTTTTAAAAACAATTAATAGTTTTTATTTAAAAATAAAATAAAAAGTATAAAACTATAAAAACAGCAGATTAAAGTACAAATAATAAAAATTATAATTTAAAATACTACCGTTATAATATCTGCTTATTTACTATTTTAATTAAAGTACTAATAATAAAATAATATCCTTTTTAAATAATCCTTTAAGCTAAAGAATTATAAAGTAAAACCTAAATAAAAAGAATACTAAGTTATTTAATAATAGCTTTAAACTCTTTTTTATTTTCTACTCTTCTGTTAATATTAATAAATAATAAATATCTATAAGTAAAAATAATATATTTTTTAAAAAAAACCTTTTTATTATTAGTAAATCCGATTTCTTTATTAGTTTAGTAATTATATATTTTATTAAATTATATTAAGCTTTAGTAAGGAATTAATAGCTTTAATTATTAGGTATATATTAAATATTAACTTTAATCTTTTAAAATAGCTATTTAAAAACTATAAAATAAATATCTTTACTTTAAAGCTTTAAATCTTACTTATTATACTTAAGATAAGTTTAAATAGTTTTAATAACGTTTAATTAAAACCGTTTTTAAAAGTATAATCTTTTAAGCTTAATAAATATTATATTTTAGCTTTTATTTAAAAGAGTTTTTATTAAAAGTCGGGATTATTAATAATACGTTAGTGTAAAAAATATTCTTTTCTTTTTTTTAAAAGTAAAATTAATTATATAATATTTTAATGCTTTATTCTTAAACCGTTTAATAGCTTATCTTTATATCTTTTAAAAAAATTAATAGTAAAAGAAAAGAACTTTATATATTATAAGGATTTATTAAACTAAATTAACTTTAAGTTTAAAATCTCTTTTACCGGTATTATATTAATTTAAATATTATATTAGTTATTGAAATCTCTTTTTAGATTTTTAGTAAAGGCTTTAAATATTAATAGTTATAAAAATATATTAATAATAAGATGTTTCTTTTTAAGAATATACTTAATAGTAAAGTCGAAAATTCTAATAATAGTAATTTAATAACTTAATAAAGCGTTTAAAATATCCGATATACTATTATTAATTTAGTTAATAAAAACTTAAACGTTTATCTTTAAAATAAAATTATATTTAAAGAGATATTAATAAAATCGCTAAAAAGTATAAAAAGCTACTTAATACTTTTTTTATAGTATTATACTTTTACTTAGCTTAAGTTTAAAAACTACTTTTAAAATAAGCCGGTTTTTAATAACCTTTAACCTTTTATATAAAAATAGCTCTATATATAATTAAACTAATATTAAGTATTAAAATAATAGCTTTAATATTAAGTAAGTAATTAAGTTTAATAATAACCGGTTTATTAACTAATAAATTAATTAACTTTTTTATAGTAAATAGTTAAGCTTTTTTTTATTAAAAACAATGGTTTTTTTTATTAAGTTATACTATAGTTAAGCGAGAATAATAAAGTTTTAAATTTAATAATTATAATAAATAACTATTCTTAAAAATAATTAGAAGTCTTTAAAATTATTATAAACTGTTTAGCTTTTAATCTTTTAGATTTTATTTAGTTAAAGACACTGTCTAATTAATTTATATACGTAACCGATAATATTTACTTATTTTCGATACTATTTAAATTTAATACTTAAAATCGTTATTTTACTTAACTTAGTATTAAAAAAACCTTAATTAAACTTATAAATATATTTTATAATATAGTAAAAAACATTTAAAAGCTTTTTTTAAAATCTTATTTTAATAAGTTAAATATAAAACTTTAATAGTAATATTATTAAAGAAAGCTTAATAAATATAAAAAATTAAGTTATATAATAAATAAACTATTATCTTTATAAATTAAGTAGTAAAGTTTATTACTTTTATTAATAAAGTATATATCCGGAAAAAGCTTAGAAAGGTAGTAAACGTTATTATATTTTAACTATTTAAATAAAGCTTAATTTAATTATATTTAAAATAAAAATCGAAAAAACATAAAATCTTATATATTAAAAACTTTTTAAAAACTTAATTAGCTATTAATAATATAAAAGCGTTTTTAATTATAAATGTATTATACTTTTAAGTATTATTAATAAAACAGAGTACTATTCTTTTTTTTAAACTAAGAACTAATAATTATAATATAAACTATAACTATTTTTAATAATCTATTTTTTTAAACGTTTTCTAAATAACTTTAAGGTTTTTAACTTAAAAGTATAAGAGATCGGGATATTCTTTAACTAAAAGACGTTATAAAAAACAGTTTAAATAACTTAAAGAAAAGTAACTTTTTCGATAATTTCTTTAATTTTAAAGTAGTTTTATATTAAACTTTTATTTTAGTTAATTAATATATACTAAAATATCTCGACTTTAGTTAGATTAAACTTATTATAGCTAGTTTTTAATATTTCCTTTTACCTTTTTTTTGTTAGCTAACTTTTAAGCTAGATATTTAAAAACTTCGGTTAAATTTAAAAATTGTATTTATTAAACGGTAATTTAAGTTAATTAGCTTTTACTATTTCGACTTTTTCTATTTTCTATATCGGATCTTTTTTTAAAATAAAACCGTTCGGCTTTAAATTATAAACCGGCTTAACTTTAAAGATAACCCTTTTATAAAAAGTATTAACTATCTTTACTATCTCTTTAATAGTTTAATATATTTACTTTAAAGAATAGTAAGTTAAAACTCTTTTTTTATAGTTTTTTAGTTTATTAATTATATTAATTTTAAAAGTAACGGTAGTTTTTATTTTATTAAATAAAAATGTATATATTTTTAAGTTTTATTTTAACTATTTTAAATACTATTAAAACGAATATAGGTATATCTTTATTAAATAAAGAAAAAACAGGAATATTATTTAATTTAAGTTAATTAAAAACTTAAGTAAAGATATTTTTATTACTAATAATGCTATACTTTTCAGAAATATAATTATTAAACTTTAGTTTTTTTTTAAGTTTACTTTTTAAATAAAAGTTAACTTAAACAGAAGTTTTAAGCTTACCTTTTACTATAATAACTTGTTTAATATTATTAAAGCGAAAATTAGCTTTAAGTAAATTATTAGGTAAATATTTAAAAGTAAGCTTTATTTAAAAGATAAATAGTATCTTAAAAAAGATATTATAGTTTATTTTTATAATTCGATCTTTTACTATATAAAAGATAACATACTTATAATAACCTTTAATTTAAACTAAGGTTTTAAAAACGCTTAAAAGGTTAATCCTTTTTTATTATATATTTAAAAACCGATATCGGTTTAAATAACCGAAAGTCTATACTTATTATAAATACTTACTTTTAAAAGGTTAAGTTTAATTTTCGGTATTAAGTATTAATAACTAAATACTATTACTTTTAAATCTAATCTAAATAGTAAAGTAATAAATTAAAGCAATACTTTTTTAAAGTCTTTCGGTATAAATATTTATATTAATAACCTTTTAGTAAAAATACGCTTTAATTATACTAATTCAAGTATTAAAAACTTTTTAATTTTTAAAGAAAAACTTAATTAAGTTAAAGCTAAGCTAGTTTTATTATAAAAACTTATTTTCTTATTAGACTGTTATTACCTTTAAAGCTTTAAGCTAATTAATTACTTTATTATTTAAATTCTAGCTTTTTTTATAATTAAAATTAATAATTTTTATTTTACTATCTTAAAGTATTTAAATATAATAAATAATACTATTTCTTAAAGTTAGAATGTATTTAAAAGATTTTATCTTAAGTATATTCTTTAAGAATATAAAAGAACTAATTAACTAATATTCTTTTAAAGTTCGGGATAGTATTTTATATTTTTATTTATAGGTTTTATTTTAAAAATAGCTAATTAAAGTTATTCTCTTTAGCTTTTTTTTTTTAATTTAATCTTTAAATATCAGAATACTTCGAGTAATAGTTTTAAAAACCTTATCTTTAACTTAAGTAATCTTTTATCCTTTAATAACGTTATTATTAACTTAAGCTTAATTATTAATATTAAGAACCTTTCTTTATTCTTTAATATTAAATATTATTTTTAAAGAAGCAGTAATAGTTAGCTTTTTAAGTAGTATATATCTGGAAAATATATTTAAAAAACTACTTTAATTAATAATTATTTAAACCGACTTAATATTTATATTATTACTATTAAAGTTATTTATAAAATCGTAAAGTAACTTAATAATAATATACTTAAAATTACTTTAGAATCGGAGTTTACGCTTAATGAAAATTTTATACCTTTTAACTATAGGTATTTAGTTTTAATTATTTCAGGCTTAAAGCTTTAAAATTACTAAAACGACTTAAAAAGCTTTTGCTTTTTTATTATTATAATACTAGCTAATTAAGTTTACCTTAACTAGCTTTCTTTTATCTTAAAAGACCTTATCTCTTATTTTAATTACCTAAAGTATTTATCTTTTATTTTAATTACTTAAAGATTTATCTCAAGTTTAAACAGATAAGAATACCTTTTTTCTTTAACTTTTTAAGTAAAAGACATTAATTAGCGTTATAGTTATTTCGTTTATATATATAACAGAGTTTTTTAATCTTAACTATTTTTAAACTAATTAACCTTTATTTTATAATAATAAATATAAGTAATAAGGTTTTATTTATTAATATATTCTTTATTAGCTATTTACTTATTAATATTATTAAAGTTAATTAAAAAGGTAAGATTTTAAATTTAGTTTTTTAGTAAAATACTTTTAAATAACTAACGATAATTATATTATTAAGCTTTAACGTTTTTATATACTTAGTTTTAAATATTATTAATATTTTATTAAAAATATAACTTTTCTAACTAATTATTTTCTAAAGGTTTATATTACTTATTTTTAAAGTATTTAAGTATTTAAAAAGATCTTAATATTAATTATCTGATATAATCGAAAGACTAATACTAGCTTATAGGTTTAAGTCTTACTTATTAAAGGTTTTAAAAAAGAGAACGGAGATTCGTACTGCCAGTATAGAGATTCGCACTGCTACGATGTATAGTACCTGAATCAGAAAGCCCTATCGCTGCAGATTGATCTGATTAGCTAGACGAAGGCTGCCTTAGAGACAGCAACTGATTAAAGCGACTGATTGAAGCGATTAATTAAAGCGACTAATTAAAGCGACTAATTAAAGCGACTGATTGAAGCGACTGATTAAAGCGACTGATTGAATTGATTGAAGCGATTGATTTCAATTAAAGCGATTGATTTAAACTGATTGAATTAAACTGATTGAATTGAAGTGGTTAAGTTGCTAGCCAATCAGATCAATCTGCAGCGACAGGGCTTTCTGATTCAGGTACTATACATCGCAGCAGTGCGAATCTCCATACTGGCAGTGCGAATCTCCGTTCTCTTAAAAAATACAGCTTAAGTATAAAATTAAACAGCTTTATTTTAAAAAAGAAAATCTTTAAAAAAGAAAACCGATATAAAATCTAGCTAATAAGTTTATAAAGTTATTACTAAGAAAATAAGATCTTATCTTTTCCGGTTATCTTAAATATTATATTTAAATATATTCTTATTACGGTTTTCCTTATATTAAACGATTAAATAAAGCTTTAAAGGATTATTTATTAAGTATAGTTAAAACTAGCTTTTTAAAGAATGTTCTATAACTTTAAGTTTAATATATAACCTTTTAATTTAAAAAGTTAAAAGTTTATTTTAAAATTCTATTTAAATTTAATAATCTTACTTTCCGGCTTTTATAAAAATTTAATTATACTTTAAACTAATAAAGTAAAATAACTTTAAAATAGTTAATAATATAAGTAAAAATAAAACCTTCTTTTTTATTATTTAAAGTATAAAGCTATTAGTAATTATAACGTTTATACGTTTACTTTAATTTCTTCTTTTAATTAGCTTAAGTTTAAACGCTTAATATTTATATTATAAAATTTATCGTTATCTTTAGTCTTATAACTATTATTTTTAAAATCTTTAAAGTATATTAATTAAAGATCTTTAAAATCGATCGAATAATATTATAAAGTTTAAGGTAATCGGTAATATTAATACTGTCGAAAGGTTTAAAGCCGAAGGCTTAAATCCTTTTAATTAGTAAAATACTAATAAATAAGCTTAAGTACTATATTAGTAAAAAAAGCTAAAGGGGCATATACCGGTAATTAAGATTAATTAAAAGGTATAAAGGTTTTATAATTTTATTTTAAAAGAGTAGAAAAGGTTACTTAGTCTTTTATTAATATCTTTTTTCTTTATTTTTTATTCGGACGATTTAGTTAGGTTTGTTTTTTTCTTTTAACGTTTCTTTCGGTTTATCTTTAATCTTTGTTTTTTTATTAGTCGTTTAATTAAACCTATCGATATAGTTAACTTTACTATAAAATATTAGATTATTATTTAAAACAGATATAAGTGCTTAATATATTACTACTATAAACTTAAAGGAAAAAGATAAGATAAAAGAATATATTAAACTTTTCTTTCTAATAATAAAGAATTAAATAAAACCTAGAGATACTTAATTAATTTTATATTTACTAGAAAAGGTATTTAATATAAGTTTAAGATAATACTAATAAAGATAAATAAATATTAGTTTTCTCGATATTTATTAAAATATAAAAAAACTCTTTAAAGAAGATATTTTAAAAAGCAGAATATAAAACAGTTTTAATTAATACTATTACTAAACGTTATAACTATTACAATAATCCTTTTCCTTTTTAAGCTTTTTAAAAACCCTGTTTGTTTATTAGTTAACTATTTAGTTATTTATATATAATATGTTTTAAGTTTATTAAAGAAAAACAGCTTAAAACTTAGATTTTTAATTGAATTAATATAATACTAGTAAACTGTAAGGTTATATTTAACTGTAAAGACTTGTTTCTCTTCTGTATTTTTTCGTTTTAAATAAGTGTTTAGTTTAATAACAGGTAAAGAAACCCTTTTTTTTTGTAAGCTTATCTTTATAACGTTATAAATCTATTATATATTATAAACAAAATAGAATTAATCGGTAAAACTCGATATTAAACGTTATAGCTCGAGTATTTACTTTATTTCTTTTAGTTTATACCTTTAATATCTAGCGGTTATAAACCTCGGTTTTAGTAAGTTTTATACTTAAGTAGCTTAAAAGTATATAGTTTTAAACGTTAATATATTTTTTAAAATATCTTTAGTCTAATTAAATTAAAGAATCTAAAAAAGCTAAAGAAACTTATATTTAATTTATAAAGTAAATACTAAATATTATAAAGGCAAGTAAGCTTTATAAAAGACTAAAAGCTACCGGCTTTACTATATTAAGGTTAACTAGGGAACGGCGGTAGGACTGCTTGCCGAGAAGGCCTTCCGTTAGAAAGGATCGGAATCTTAATAGCTACTTAGGTAGATAGTTATATACGCCGCTTAAGGCTGCGGAGGATACGATAGAGTAACGCCCTTCGAAGCGGCGAAATAATTAACTAACTAACTTATTAACTACTTTACTAACTAACCTATTAGCTAACTTACTTATTAACTTACTTATTTACTTACTTACTTATTATTTAATAACTAACTAGCTAACTTACTAACTACTTTATTAGCTAATATATTAGCTAATCTACTTATTTATATACTTACTTACTTAATAACTAACTAGCTAATATATTAGCTAACCTACTTACTTACCTACTTATATAGTTACTTACTTACTTCCTTTTTTACTTACTTATTTACTTACTTACTAGTTAATTTAATAGCTAACTTACTAGCTAACTTACTTACTTACTTATTATTTATTACCTAGCTTATTTACTAACTAACTAACCTACTTATTTACTTATTTACTTACTTACTTACTTACTTACTTAATAAATAACTAACTAAATTACTAACTACCTTACTAGCTAACGTTTTAACTAACTATTAATTTACTTACTTACTTACTTACCTACTTACTTACTTACTTATTTACCTACTTACTTAATTACTTACTTATCTCTTTTCTTACCTATATATTTACTTACTTACTAGTTAATTTAATAGCTAATTTAGTAGCTAACCTACTTACTTACTTACTTACTTACTTACTTACTTACTTACATACTTACTTATTTACTTACTTACTTACTAACTTACTTACTAACTTTCTTACTAACTTAATTATTAACTTATTTAATTCCTTACTTAATAATTAACTAACTAACTTATTAGCTACCTTACTAGCTAACCTACTAACTAACCTACTAACTAACCTAATACTTATATCCTTACTTACTTATATACTTACTTTCTTATTTATTTATTTGCTTAGTAGCTAACTAACTAACTAACGTACTTACTTACTTACCTACCTACTTACTTATTTACCTATTTAATAACGAATTTACCTACTAGCTAACTTACTAACTAACTTACTTACTAACTTACTTACCTACCTACTTACTTACTTACTTACTTACTTACTTACTTACTTACTTACTTACTTACTTACTTACTTACTTACTTACTTACTTACTTACTTACTTACTTACTTACTTACTTACTTATTAACTTAATTTAAATCTAATGGCTTATATCAGCTTTCGGTAGAAGAGGAAGGGAAGAAAGAGCTAAGGTTTATATTAAGAATCTTAAGAACCTATAGAATTAAAACTATTAGCTTTAATAGTAAGCCTACTTTAAGCGCTACGATTTAATTAAATATACCGTTTAATAGCCCTTTGTCTAAAAATTTAGATTGAGGTTAGTTTCATTTAATCGGATTAAAACTCGAGCGTGCATCTTAATATAAACTTAAAGACTTAAGTAAGTAAAGAGAAAGGGAAAGGCTAAGGTTTAGGTTAAGAACCTTAAGAACTTATAGAATTAGAACTATTAGCTTTAATAGTAAGCCTACCCTAAAGGCTACGATTTAATTAAATATACCGTTTAATAGCCCTTTTTAGATTTAGGTTAGTTTTATTTAATCGGATTAAAACTCGAGCGTATATCGTAGTGTAAACCTAAAGGCTTAGGTAAGTAAAGAGGAAGGGAAAGGCTAGGGTTCGGGTTAAAAACCTTAAGAACTTACAGAATTAGAACCATTAGCTTTAATAGTAAGCTTACCTTAAGGGCTACGATTTAATTAAATATACCGTTTAATAGCCCTTGTCCTATAGATTCAGATTTAAGTAATGCCTTTTTAATCGGATTAAAACTAAAGCGTGCATCTTAGTTCGAACCTAAGGTCTTCGGTAGAGAAGAAGGGAAGGAAGGGCTAGGGTTCAGGTTAAGAACCTAAGAAACCTAAAAAACCTAAGGAATTACAACTATTAGCTTTAATACTAAGCCTACCTTAAAGGCTACGATTTAATTAAATATACCGTTTAATAGCCCTTTCTCCACAGATTCAGATTTAGGTAACTGCTGTTTAATCGGATTAAAACTCAGTCGTGCATCTTAGTTCTTCTATAGAAGGTCTTATTGTAAGCCTTATCGTAATCGGCCTTATCGTAGGCCTTAAAGTGACTGTAAGTCTTCCGGCAGGCATTAAAAGGCCTTACAATCTCTAGTTCTCTTAGCTGTTCGACAGCTAAAATCACTGCTTTTCACAGCTAATCAGATCCTTTAAACAGGTGCTATAGCGAATCAGCATAATTGTAATTTAAAGCTAATCAGAATTAAAAATAGGTAGTATAATCTTAAAGGTAAACAATTTTCTATTATACTCGCCCGCCTTATAAAATAAACATTAACCTTTTTAACAGAAGGTATAACCGTCGGCTATAAAAATAAAGGTAATAAAATAAAAAAGATAATGTTTAAGTTTAATTACGTTAGAATAAGTATAAGTAGTAAAGATTAGTTATATATTATTCTTTTCTAAGTAAAAAGAGTAACTAAAATAAGTATTCGAGATACCTTTTAAAAGACATCGACGTAAGGTCTAGTACTACTAGCTACTGCGTTATTAAGTAAAGTTAAAATCGACTTTTTAAAAACTTTTTTATAACTTTAAGCTTTATATATAGCTTTTTAACTTTTAAGGTTAAAAGCTTATTTTAAAATTCTATTTAAGTAAATTTAATAGTTTTACTTTTTAACTTTAATAAAAAGTAATTTATACTTTTAAATAGCTTAAAGGAATAACTTTAAAAAGTTAATACATTAATAATATAAGTAAAAATAAAAGCTTTTTAATTTATTTAAAGTATAAAGCTATTAATAGTTATAACCTTTATATATTTATATTAAGTTTTAGTTTAAATTAGCTTAAGTTTAAGCGCTTTATATTTATATTATAAGATATTTTTTTTTAACTTTATAACTATTATTCTATAAATTTATAAAGTATATAAATTAAGTATCTTTAAAAGTAATTGAATTATATTATAACGCTTAGAATAATTATCAGTATTAATACTATTAGAAAGTAAATTCTTTTAAATATTAAAATACTATTAAATTAATTAATTTAAGTATTATAGTAGTAAAATAAATAAAAGAGAATATGTTAGTATTTACAATTAATTAAAAGGTATAAAGGCTTTATTAGTTTCTTTTTTTAAAATAATAAAAAAAGCTAGTTTATCTTTTATTAATAGTTTTCTTTTTTATCTTTTATTTACTTAAGTTTTTTATTTCTCTTTAATGTATTTTTATCTTATTTTTAATTCTTATTTCTTTATTAATCGCTTTATTAAACCTGTTTATATAATTAATTCTAATATATAGTATTAAATTACTATTTAAAACAGATAAAGGTATTTAATATATTATAACTATAAACTTAAAAGAAAAAAAGAAAATGAAAATATATTAAACTTCTTTTTCTATTAATAAAGCATTAAATAAAACTTAGAAATACTTAATTAACTTTATATTAACTGAAATAAAACTTAAAGTAAGTAAAAAGTAAAAGTAATAAAATTAAATAAATATTAATATTTTTAATACTTATTAAAATAAAAAAAGCTTTTTAAAAGAAATAAGTTAAAATATAGAATATAAAATATATTTAATAAGTACTATTATTAAATAATATAACTATTATAATAATTCT
Source organism: Cytospora piceicola (assembly GCA_023375675.1). Classification (NCBI taxonomy): domain Eukaryota; kingdom Fungi; phylum Ascomycota; class Sordariomycetes; order Diaporthales; family Cytosporaceae; genus Cytospora; species Cytospora piceicola. The sequence goes on from JALQBC010000069.1 coordinate 95,359, forward strand.
TTTTTATTTCTTTATACTTTTTAAAAAGCCTGTCTTTTTTACTAGCTAACTATTTAGCTATTTATATATAATAATCTTTAAGCTTTTTAAAATAAAAATAAAGTTAAACTTTGTTTTTTTTATTTTAATAATATAATACCAATAAATTATAAAGTTATATATTAATATAAAAACTCGTTTGTTTTTAAAATATATTTTCTTTTAAATTAATATTTAATTTAATAATAAGTAAATAAACTTTATATTTTATAAGCTTATTTTTTTAACTTTATCGATCTATTATATATTATAATAAAAATATAATTAATTTTTAAAATATAATATTTAGCGTTATAGCTTAAATATTTATTTTAGTTCCTTTACTTTATATATTAAAGCTATAAGCTTTAGATTTAATTAATCTTTTATTTAAGCGGTTTAAAAGTATATAATGTTTAACTTTAATATAGCTTTTAAAGTATCTTTACTTTAATTAAATTAAAGAATTAACATAATATTAAGAAATTCTATTTTATATTTATAAAGCAGATATTAAATAATATAAATTTAAGTAACCTTTATAAAAGATTAAAAGTTACTAATAGTAACGGTACGGTATAGTAGTATATAATAAAGATAGATTCTCTTTCTTTCTCTTTCTATATAACCGAGTACTCTTATAAACTATATATAAACCTATAAACCTACTGTAAACTTACTTTAAGTTTACTATATAATTATCGTATATTTAACTATCCGAATTACCGGTAAATATATAGTAAATTCGTAGGTATATTTATAGGTAAGTTCGCTATAAACCTACTGGTAAATATATAATAATTACCTCCGGAAAAAAAAATCTTTGTTTATATAAATATAAGTATTATAGTTATAATTAGATTAATAGTAAGTTTATAGTATAAAGGTAGTTATATTTATAAGATAAAGAGAAGAACCGTTATTAATTTATAAAAGTAGTATTATATTTAAATAACGATAGTATTTAAATTTCAATATAACGAAATAACCGGTAAAGGCTTATATAAACTATAGTAGTATATATAATAAAAAAAGTAAAAGCTTATAAAAATATAAGGTATAATTAAGAAAAGAGTATAGTTAACTATAAAAAAAAAGTAAAAGTAGTTTTTATCTTTAAGTATTTACTTTATAGTATTAGTAAACTTATATATACTACCGATACCGTTAAATAAATAAAAAAAGAAAAGTAACAATAGTTTTTATCTTTAAGTATTTATTATATAACGTCGGTTTACCTATATATATTATCGATATTATAAAAACAGATATAAACTAATAAACGTAAAATAATAAATATAAAAATAACGATAAAACGATAACCTAATAAAATATATTTATAATAAACTTAATAAAGTTTTAACTTTTTTTTAATTAAAAATGATAGTAAACCGAATAACGTTTTTACGTTTTTATTAAAAACGTTTTTAGTTAACGTTATAATTTTACTAAACGTTAAAGCTATAGCTTTAATTATATTATAAGCTTTAAAGTAAGAATTTATACTGTATAAGCAGCGTTTAAACGTTTCGATAAACGTATAACTAAGGTTACTAATATAAAAACGTTCTTATTTAAAGTAAGTATTTACTTAATTAATATAGCTGTTATTTTAAAACTTAATTTTAATAAAACCGAAGTTTATTTAATAACAGAGGAAGTACTTAAATATAAAGGTAACGTTAAGGTATTATATACGTAACTCTTTATCGAGTTCTTAAATATAACGGATAAAGTTTACTACTTATATAGTAGTATTATATAATATTATAATACTAGTACTAGTTACGTTAAATAGTAAAACAATATAAAGTTTTTAGCTATCGATTTAAACGTAAACGTTAGCTTTAAGCTTATAGCCCGCCTTAATAATATATATAATAAATATAATAGTATTAAACTTAATAGATATTTTAAGCTTATTATTCTTATATATATTATCGATAACGGTAATAAAGTATATCGAACGTTTACGTTTTATAAAAAGCGAATTTACTTTAAACTTATCCGATTTATAAACTATAATAAATAAACTGTTATTAGTAATATAACGTTTTCTGCTTATAAAAGGGTTTTTAATAAGGTTAAACTAAAGGCTATATATTAATTCTTTTTTAATATTATCTTTTATAAAAATAAAAGCAGTAAATAAGCCTTTTCGGCTTAATAACTATAAGCTTTATAATAAACGTTTAAAAGTTAGCTATATTTTAAGCTTTTTAAAAGCGTTTATAATAAGCTTAGCGTAAGTAATAATATTAAATATAAATATATAATATTTCTTCTTTATCTTTTACTATTCTCTTATAATAATAAGACCGGTATTTATAAGCTCGGTACTTAAGAATTATAAGCTTATAATAGTATACTATATTATAACTAAGTCTATTTTATTAATAATAAGGTTACTTATACTTTAAGCGAATTAGCCTTTTTTATTATAATAAATATATTTATTATATTTATAAGATAAAGTAAATAAAGCTATAAAAAAATTATAAATAAATAAGTTTAAATCTTTTTAAGCCGATATTATAAAAAAATATAATAATTATACTAAGTTAATCCTTTTATATCTATTTATAAATAAATTCGTTACTTAGCTTATATAGCCGTTTTATATATTAAAATAAAGCTTTTACCTATAGTATAACGTGTTATTATAGTTAACCTATATAAGAATAGAATATTAACTAAAGTATTGCTAAATCTTATAATAAGTAACCTTATAACTAATTAAATACGTTAAAAGCTTTAAAAACGGTATATATATATTAAACTTTACCTTTTAGTCGGTAAGGTTAGTATATCCTTTATTAATTACTTTTTATCGAAAACGTATTTATTCGATTATATAATAATATAAGTAAGTATTAAATCGGGTATTAATAATAAACGTTTTAATAAATACTACCGATTCTTTTTTATATAAGTAAAGCTTTTATTTATATCTATTAAGGTTTAATATATCTTAATATAAAGCCTTATAGACCTTTATTAAGTATTCTTTTATATAGCTTTTTTATAAATATAAATAACTAAAGTTATAAAAACTAAAATATAATATTAAATAAAACTTTAATATTTTAAAATACTTATAAAATATTTAACTATTAATATTTTATATAGGTTTTTTAATTTAATATATATACTTAATAGTAAATATAAGGTAAGTTCGATATAATAGTTTTAAATTATATAAAATAATAAATAAATAGTAACTTTAAAATAAGTTTTTAAATAAAATACTTTATAAAATAATTAAGCTAATAATATAGTATTTTAAAAGTAAGCTTTAATAAATAAAAATAAATAAATAAAAATAATAAATAATATAAAAAAAAAGTTTAAATTAATAATTAGTCGGTAAATAAATCCTTTTTATTATCGTTTATTATTTAATATTAATATAAATATATTTAACCTTTATTACTTAATAACCTTTTATAAACGTTAAATATTACTTTTCGGCTTTAACGTTAGCGTTACCGGCCGATTTGCTAGTTATCTATTAAGTAGTTTTTCTTTTAGCTAAAGCTATAGTATTTAAGTAACTATTTTTTTAAGTTCCGGTTACTTTATAAGCAGTTCCTTTTTTATTATTAACTAAATATATAGCTTTTTTATTTTCTTTTATTTTATTTCGAACTTTTAAATTATTTTATTAGTATTTAAAGTATTTTATAATATTTATATATTAAAATAGTTAAAATAATTAGTTTATTTTATAAACTACTTAACGTATAACTACTTATAACTATATTTCTTTTTACGTTTAACTATAATATATTATAGCTTATAATATTTAAAGGCTTTATTATACTTTTATATTTTATTATTATCTACTTTTATAAGCTTTATAGTTAGTAAATTTTGTTTATATAAGTTAAACTATAACGGTTTACTTAAAAACAAATAAATTATAAATAATATTAAGTAAATATTTATATATAAAGCTATTTTAAGTTTATATATTAGTTTACTTATTTTATATATAACTTAAAACAGTTTTATATATTATTAAAAATACTTTTAAGCTAAATTCTTAAATAATATATAGCTATAATAAAGTTTAATAAAAACTTAATTACTTAAAGTAAACTTATACTAATAATACTTTTTATTATATTATAGTTTTATAGTTATTTAAGCTTTAATAATTATAAGTTACGCTTTCTTTTAAAATATATTTTAGATTAACGCCGGAATACCTTTTCTTAGCTAGCTTATTCTGGTAAAATTAAATTTATATAAAAGCTAGTTAGTAAAGTATTTCGTAGCTTTATTATAAACGTTATTTAAGTTAAACTATAATATTAAGATAATATCGGTTTATTTAACTTTAAAATATATTATAATAAATATTTAAATAACTAATTTTACTATTTTATTTTTACTTTTAAACTAACTATCGGTTTATAAGTATTAAACGGTTAAATAAGCTAGCTTAATATTTAAACCGGACTATAAACTTTATTAAAAGTCCGAAAAAAACTTAAAATCTTTATTAAAGATAATACGTTATAAAATACCTTAGTTATATAAATATAATATACGTAATAGTATATATACTTAATTTACAGCTATATATATAGTATTATTAAAGATAACGATAGTTACTTTATTATACTTATTTATAATTAAAAGAAAAACGTCGAAGAAAAGTACTTTAAAGATTACTTATAAAGTATTAGCAGCTAAAACGTTAAGTAAAGCTATTATAAAATCTATAGTAATAGTATAAAATAAGATTAATAATAAAAGAATAAGCTATATTTCGCTTAATAACTATTAATTTTTACTACGATTTATTATATAAACCGGATAATTCTTAATATATTTAAAAACCTTTTAATAGTAATTCTTAATTATAAACCGGTTAGTAAAGTCGTATTAAACTTTATTTTTACCGAAATAGTATTTAACGTTATAAGCTTTAACGATAAGATTTATAGCTACTTTTATTAGAATATAAAAACGTTGTTTATTTAATAACTTTATAAAATATAAAAGTTTATTTATATTTAACTCGAACGGTATATTTATTTTTATTTACTTATTTTATAGTTAATAAATAATATTAGTTTAATTAACGTATTTCTAGTATTTTATAACGATATAATTCTTAAACGTTTAGTTAATAAAAATCTTAGATATACTATATAAAATAGTATTTTCTTATAATTTATTAAGTATACCTTTATTTTTTATAAGTAGTTAACTTATTAACAGTTTAAAAATAGTATTTATTAATACGTTAGTTACCTTCGGAATATAGTAAACGTTTAAACTATATTAACTTAAGTATTTTAATATAAGAATAAGCTTTATATTTATTTTAGTTTTATTTACTATATTGAAAAACGTTTACTTAATAATACTAACGGTAGTAATATAATTTATAAAGATATATATAAATTATTTATAGTTTAAACTAATAATTATATAAAGTTTATAAACTAACTATATTAAATAAATACTCTTAAGTTCGGTTAACTAATATTTATATTAAGCTATATTAATAGTTTTACTTAAATATTATAGTAAACGGATTTAAATATAAAGTATAGGTAACTTCCGGTTTTATTTAAAATTATCGTTTAATTAGAAAATAATACTTAAAAATCTAACTTTCTTTAAAGTATTTAACTAAATAAATAATAGCTTATCCGGGTTTTAATAAAATAAAACGTTTTTATTTATTAAAGCCGACTTAAGATTGTTAAAAAAGTATACCTTTTTATAGATAAGCTCGAAGGAGGTTTAACAAATATAGTTTTTTAAAATATTATTTTTCAGAAGTTTTTTATCTTCTTATCTTTTAATAAGTATTTAAGTCTTTTATTTCTATAATAAATCGATATATTTAATATATTATAGTATAAGATAGTTAAAATAACTTATAAAGCTAATAAACTTCTTAAGTTACTATAATATAATAAAGAACTATAACTAAGTAATAGTTTTTACTTAGTTTAAAGTATTATATATATTTAATCTGTTAACTTTAAATCTAAGTAATTCTATTAAAAGATATCCGATAAAGGATTTTTTAGCTAATAAAGATATATAACGCTTTATAAATAATATAAATAGCTATTTTAAATACTTTTTATACTTTTTAATAGTATTAAAGAAAATAATAATATTATTAATAAACGTAGTAGTAAAATATTTATACGGCTAAAATATATAGTTTATATAACGTTAAATATACGCCGGTAAGTTATAGAATTTTATAAATATAACTTTTAGCTGTTTTTAACTATAGTAACTAATTAAAGTAAATCGTTTATAATATAATAAATATACCTAGGTAATAAAAAAAACAAGCTTATATCGATAATAATAAGAAAAAACTTATTATAAATATTCTTAAAGACGTTTAATTAAAAAGGTAGTAGATATATATTAAAAATAATTACTTTATTAAAGATATAAAAGTCTATAACTATATGTTTTTTACATTTACTTTTTACTATTTTTTATATTATAAAGATAAGTAAGCCGAATAAAGTAAACTAAATAACTTACTTAGTATAACTTTATTTATAAAAACCGTTTATTATACTATTAATAATTTTTTAGTTTTCTTTATTAAAATAGTATAATTACTATAATATTTTCTAATTTTATTAGCCTTCGACTAAAAGAACTTATATTTACTTATTTTTAAATACTTGAATATTTAAAGTATCTTTAAATATATATATAAACTTATATATAAGATAGTTTACCTCCGATATAAACTTAAACAAATATCGGTATATATATATATCGTTTAACAGCTTTATTTTAAGTAAGTCTTTAATATAAGTAATACCGAGTTTTCTATTTAAACGAAAATATTTATATATTTTTACGTCTGTTTTATTTAAAAACAGCTTATTTAAGATAAATTCTTTAATATTAACAGATTATTCGATATTATTTAAAGCGTTTAATATACTAATAAAGTTAAACTTAAAAAATAAGTTAATAATTATATTTTATATAAATAGCTTAAAATAATAAAAAGGTAATTAATTATAATTTAATAAAATTTAAATAATACTTTCTTATTTTATACGTTTTATATATTCTTTGAAAATAAGTTCGAGTATACTTAAATAAGTGTTTTTACTAATTTTTAAAAGAAAAGATAATTAATTTATAGCTATTACGTTATAAAAGTCTTAGCTAATTAAAGTATTTACTTAACCTTCTTACTTTAGCTTAAATAAAAAAGATTTAGTTTTCTTATAAATAGCTTAATAATAGGTATAATATAGCTTAATCGTAATAGAATTATAACGATAAAAGCGGCTTTTACTTTATATATATATAAGGTAGTTTTAATAAAAACCGACGTTTTTATTCGTATACTATTAAAGTAATTAAATAATACGCTAACTATTAAGTTAAAGATATCTACTTAATATAGTATTATAAATTCTTATTTTATTAATAGTTTTATATTTAAACGTTTAAGCATTTATACTCTTATTTTTACCGATAAAATAATAGGCGAACCGTTTAAAATAGCTTAGTAAAAGATATTAAACTTAACTTAGCTAAAGGTATTTATTTTATTTATTTTTTAAAAATTAGCTTAAGCTTTTTAGTTTATTTTAATATTAAGTATTAAGTTTAGTATTACTTAAAAGATTATATATTTAAAAGCCTTAATATTATAATAAATATTAAAAGTATAACTAGTTAAAAAACTATATACTTTAATATAAACGTATATATAACTATAACCTTTATAAGGCGATATTTAAAATAATATATTAAGGTTTAAAATAAAACCTTTTTATCTTATTGTACTATAGTACGTTTTAACGTTATTATAATAATAATAATACTTAAAGAAACGTAGTTTAAATAAAGAAATATAACTATAATCGATATAATAAAGATTGTCCGGATAAAACAAATATCTTTTATAATAAATATCGTTGTTTAATAGCTTTAAAGTAAATAGTTTTATATTAAAGTTATATATATCGACGTTTTTAACTATTATATATTTATTATTTAAAAGTCTTTCTTTATTATCAAGTTAGTTATTTTTTAAGCTTATCTGTTTATTAATATCGTTTAGTAGTTCGTTTATTATAATAAACATTATTTCTTTATAAAGCGGATAAAAGCTGTTTTATAGTAACTTTTTTTTATAAGCGGTATTATATTAAAAGGTATTATCGTTTACGTTAAAAAGTTAAACGTTTTCTACTATTACGTTACCTTTATTATTTTAATAAGTAAAACGTCGGAAAATCTTAAGCTAATTATAACGTTTTTATAAATAACGTTATTTAAAAAGACTTTAATTTATAATATTAGTTAGTAACTATAACGTTAGCTTAAATAGTAGCAGGTTATAAATAGCTTACTATTAGTTTTAAATAGCCTTTTATATTTCGATTAGCTATTTTTATTACTTAAATAATAACTTTTAATAATCGTTTAAACTAAACTACAAAAGCTATTTTAATACTTAAGCTTAAAGTAAGGCTTATTTAAACCGTTAAAAGTTAAGACAGTTAAATAATAAAACTAGTTATTAAAAGCCGGCTTTTTATAGCTAAAAACAAATAAGCTAAAGCTAGTATTATAGTAACTCGGGTTAACGTCTGTTTATAATAAGCTATTATAACTTTATATAAATAAATATAGCCTTTTTTTTAAGTATATATTAAATTTCTTATTTAGCTTTAAGCTTATACTTAAAGTTTTAAAAGTTAACGTTATAATTAAAGTAATTAAAGTAATAGGTAACTATTTATTTATCGATATAATTTTATATATTTCGAATAATAAAACTATCCGGTTATTCGGTTAAAATAGTAAAATAATAAATATATTAAATAAAGTTTAAAATATTTTTATTATTTTAGGTATTACGTTATATATATCGAAAGCTATTTAAAATTCTGTCGGCTATATTATAAAGTATATTAAAATCTATAATAAAATACTTTTTCTATTTTATCTATATATCGAGGTAAATAGTTAAGTTAAATTTTTTTTTATTTAATAAAGTATTTTAAAACTATAAATAAGTAAATCCGATAAAGTAAGTAAAGAGATTCTAATATAAAGTTTATTATCGAGTCTTAATATTAGCGATATATATATAATAACGTTAAATAAACGTTAATAGGTTTTTCTATACCGTTACTTTATTATTTATATAAAATACTTTTATAAGTTTTTCGGTATTATTTTAACTAATATATAGTTTAAATCTCTTAAAAGTATTTTCTTTAAACTTATAAGTAAATAATAGGTTTATAAGTAGTTAAAAAACGTTAATCGATGGTTTACGTTTATAGTTATATATATTTCGGTTTTCGTTTTTATTAAAATAATAATTAAACTAACTTCTGTTTTAATTACGATTATAAATAAAGTTATTATTATTTAAGCTATTATTAAAGTCGTTACTAAAGGTTTTACTGCTACCGGCTATATAATATATATAGTTTTTAGCAGGTTATATATTACTTCTTCGAATAACGCGATTATATTAACGAAAATTCTTAAAGTAAGCTATCGGTTTATAAGTAATATAGTAAAAATTAAAAAGATTACTTAATAGTATATAAGATAACAGTACTTATAAACCTATCTTTTATTTATATAGTCGAAACGCTTTAATATTTTTTAATATAAAGATTATAACGTTAATATAACGTTTTTTTTAAAAATTATCTAATAGGTTTACTTATATTAAAATAATTTCCGGTTAATTAAATATATTAGTTTAAACAGCTTATAAAACTAAATCCTTTTTTTATAGTAGTATTATAGAAATAATTAAAGATAATATAATATAAAGATAGATAGTTTCGGTTATTAATTTAAATAAAAGTATAACCTTTAAATTACTATATTATATACTTTCTGTTATTTTTAATTATTATTTAGAGTTTTAAACAGTCCTTTTATCTTCTTTATCTGTTTCGATTATTATTTCTCGGCTTTTTAATATTTCGGATTCTTTTATTACGTAAATTACCGGTTTAACTAAAGTATAAATAAAAAGTTAGTATTTTAGTAAGAACAGAATTTTTAAAACATTATAAATAATTACTTTTCGTTACGTTTTATTTAGCTTAAACTAAATATCGCTTTAAAAAGTAGCTTTTATTTTTTATAAAAAAAACCTTCGAACTTAAGTTTTTATAAAGACTAATAAATCGGCTTATATTCTTTTAGATTATATATATAGCTTAACCGTTATAAATTATAAAAGTACCGGAATTTATAATAAAACTTAATATTCTTATCGGACTAATTATAAGTAATAATAAAAAAGTAAACGTTATTAAGCTTTTATAGTTACTAATTAAAGTAGTATACTTTATAAATATATTCTATAAAACGTTTTCGAGTACGATAAAGTTAGTTATTTTTATTTTAATTATTATAATAATATTTAAAATAAAAGGTATAAAGCTATTATTAGTTAATATAGCTAGTCGAGTACTTTAAAAAAGTAAGATTATAATTTATAATATAAAGTTAGTATTAGGTAAAGTATTCGGTAATAACTATCTTAATATAATATAAAAATTAAATATTCTTAATAACTATATAGTTTTATAATACTATTAAAAATATATCCGGGAAACGTATATCGAATATATTATTTAAACCTAATATAGTTATAATATAGAATTCTTACGGTAAATAACCGATAAGTTATAGTAAATAAATAATAATACCGGCTAAGTAAATAAAATAACGTTTTTACGTTCTTTAATCTTTTAAAATCCGAAGATTAAAGCTAATTACCTATTAGCTACTATAGTAATAATAACTCGATAATTATTATAATATAATCCGATAAACTTAATTCGTAGTATTAAAAGGCTAAGCGATATATAATAAAACGTATTTAAGTTATAGCTACTATTTAATAGTAACGGTATAGTATAGTAGTATATAATAAAGATAAATTCTTTCTCTTTCTCTCTTTATATAACCGAATACTCTTATAAACTATATACAGACCTATAAACTTACTATAAACTTACCTTAAGTTTACTATACAATCATTATACATTTAACCGTCCGAATTACCGGTAAATATACAGTGAATTCGTAAGTACGTTCACAGGTAGGTTCGCTATAAACCTACCGGCAGGTATACAATATAAGAGGTATTTACTATAATTAAAAATAATAACAGATGAAGCCTTTAAGTAGAACGTTTATATATACTCGCCCGCTTTATAAAACAAACAACAGCCCTCTTAATAGAAGGCATTTAACTAAGTTAAATACTTATCTACTATATTAATAGACCTTAAGGCCTATGTTTTCCAACCTGGCCTGCATTGTTCTGGACGTACTTTAGGACGTCCTCCGCCGCCGTGAATGTCTCAGGCATTTCCTGCCCCTCGAACTTAGCACAAGCACCTACGAGCCCCCCTGCGACCGAGTCTGTCTTAGTGCTAATGTAATACTCGAAAGTCTGCAAAGCGTTATCCGTCAGATTTACGGTCTGACCATTGAAGGACGAAGCAAGCTGGCTGAGGCTGCTTAATTGGGGGTAAAGAGCTCGCTCGTTCGCGGACAGATCAGGCGGCGAACAGATGGTCGCGGGCTGGTCTGGGTTCGCGAGGTCGCTGAATGTGAAGATGCGCGTGTGGTCATCCTCGTAGGTGCCGGACTGGTCGAAGTAGTTGCCAGAAACGAGGACGGAGGACCTAAAGTGACTTAGTACATACGGTACGGGATGTCTCCATTATGAGGCCCGGGGAGAACTTACAAGTTGTAGATTCCCATATTGTACTCGAAGTTGGGCGTGTAGGAACTGTTTCTCCGCGCCAGAGACGAGGTCACGGTGGAATAGTCGTACAGCGGCGCCAGATTTTCATAGTTGCTGAATACGTTGTTTGCAATATAGAAAGTCCCAAACCTCATCAACGGGTTGCGGCTCATGGAGTTGACGAAGTGGTTGCCAAAGACCGTGAAGTGCATCTTTCCAATGTCCCGCGAGCCCTCCTTTTCACCACCTCCCCATAGCAAGCTCTTGTGGTGATTCGCGACGATGTTGTGGGAGAAGGTGATGTTATCCGAGCCATCTTCTACATCGCACAGACCGTCGTAGCGATCCACCTCCCAGCCCCAGAGGAAGGGTTCAGGGGCTACAGCCGAGCTGCCATCTTCCAGAATGTTACCATCAAGCCAAATATTGTTCGACGTTACGATACTGATAGCATCATAGCGAGCGTTCCAGCTGCTTGGATACGTTTCGGGAGCTGGGAAGCAGTCTCGTGGCGGACTAATACGCAGGTTCCGGATGATGACGTTCGACTGCACGTTGAATACCAGTGACACGCCGTGGAGGTAGGCCTCAGAGTCCCAGCCTACCAGTGTCAGGTTCCCTTGTACGTCGACGGACTCCCATGACTTCTGCACATTCTGTGCCGTGTTGCGCCAGCCCTGTCGTGTGGTCAGCATAGTACTCCCTCCACCTCTGTAGAGTATTGCACACTCACGTTCTGCCTTTCCAGGAGCGCCAGGTACTCGGTAGCATTCTTGCCCTCAAAGGTCTCATCTGCAGCGACGGCGGCCTTGACCGCGTCTGTGTAAGTTGAGTTCAGAGACATAATGTAGAGGGTAAAATTATAGTTAGGCACGTTGCTGGTGTTGATATAAAGCTGACAGTCTCCAGAGGTGGTCTCGTTGATCTGACTACCGTTGACCTCGCCCTTCACGTAGACTGTCCGTGGTTCGGCCTGGGTTAGAGCAGTTCTGAGGTCAACCATGTTGTCGACGACATATACGGTGCCGTTTCCTCCGCCTGTCACCTTCTCGGCGAAGCCGAACGGCTTCCGGTCCGGAAGCACGGTCTCTGGATCTTGTCCAGGTTGGTGTGAGGACAAGCACATGACCTGGGCCATATAGCCCAAGAGAAACAAGGCGACGGACTGCATCTTGGTTTTCTGTCTGCTAGTAAGCCTTAGGAACAACAGTTTCAAAAGCCACTGAGGGTGAGAGGGTGCCGGAACGGTTCAAGGCAGATGGATCTCAGCGAAACGAAATGCAGAGAAACGAATGAATATTCATACCGTTCAGAACCCTTTTCAATCAATACGACTGTGGAGTTTAGCATAGAGATCTCTGTCTGTCTGACCATTTCCATACCCTTGTTAGCAATGCTCATTGGTGGAAACGAAAAACGCCCGCCGGACACGCTGACTCCGAGACTTTCCACTCTCATTGAAACTTGCTGTCTATCACAGGCAAAACCGCATATATTGAGTTGCAGAAAGGCCTATTAGAAGCTACCTCAAACGGCTAGATGTGATATTGAGATTGCTACGAATAGGGCCCTTTATAGTTAGTGAATCGATTGCTTGTTTGGGGGTCTGATTCTAAACTCCGTGGTGGCCCCGGTTTTCGAATTCGCAGACTCCCTCCCTGAATTCTGGCGGGAGAGCTTACCTGACCATGTTTAGCGACCCCTTATTGTGACAGAAACCCTACCCTCCTAGTCTTATACCCTCTTATCCTCATACCATCCTACCGTCTTACTGGCCTACAATATTAGCTACGAAACTAATTGGCTACGTAACTAACTGATCTACACATACCTATATGGGTAGATAGACCTTCCTAGAGCTACTTACTATTGCGACACCAGTCCTCGAGTAGTACGCCTATGCGCGCCTTCTCCGAGCCCCTTGATGCTGTCCTCAACCACTTATAGCCCTTACCGATAAACAGCGACACGAACTTTGCTGCCACTGTAGCACTGGTAGAGATCAAGTCGCAGCAGGCCAAAAGAGCGAGGGCGGGCAGGAGCAAGGATACAGCAACGTCAGTTATCAAGAAGGACGCTGTGGTGATGTTGGTGATAGTGTTGGTGGAAGGAGCAGTCGTTATGTTTACAGTGCTTACACCACTTTCATCACATTGATGTACATACTCAAGTACCTTGGTAGTTAAATGTATAGTACAGGTAGATGATGACCTTGGAGGGTGGAACGGTACTGGGAATTTGTTCTCTCCTCGACATCAAAACAGTACTCGATTCCGGCTGGACCCAATCCATCTGATTTAACCCACGTCCATTACATACATCCAGACCCTCCCCAATTTTCAACACCTACAAACATCATCATTATCTACCGTCGTGATGGCTTCCGGCCAAAAGGAGGCATACTCGCTGGCTCTATGTCAGTGTAGCACGCGTATGCGGCCCAGAACATCTGAAGGGCACCACGGGCCCTGATGACACAGTTCAGCGGCCAGAAACAACCATCGAACCTGTCTTACCTCTCTGATCTGACCTCCGACCTCATCATTTCGACCCCAAGACCGCCCACTGGACGCAACCACCAGTGAGTGTCTGGGCCCATCCCAAAACGCCGAGCACGACAATATGCCTCACTGTACGAAGAAAAACTGCATATGTTAATTCCCAAACATTCGATTTAGCTTCACTCGATTTCGTTGAAGGAGCTTTACGTAGCTTTCAACTGTCCATTCATCCTCGGTGGCATTACCAGTCATGGTAGCTGCGTGTTGGATCACATATGTTACATTGATCTGAAGACCTTTACACGGTCAACATGAGCCATCTCTTTCTCTATCTCTCTAACCCTCTAGCCCCTTTGACTTGTATCTGTCTCTGTCTGCATTATTGCCGAAGCTGAATGTTAAACTAGCGCAACATATCCATACAACTACCTTGATAGCATGGCCTGATCATTCATCTCGAGTGCGGCGTGTCGGTATCAATTCATTTGGATACAGGGACGCCAACGCTCACACTGACGCTGTGATCGAGGCTTCTCTCAACCTGTCCACCCTGTCCACATTCGTGGGTCGACAAACCTTGGTAGACGAGCTTATCTGCATCAAAGAAGCTCCCCAGTCTTCAGTCGTGCTACTGATTGATTCCATCCGGCCCTCCTTGGAAGCTCGCGTTGTCGACTTTGCTGGTATCCAGAGAACCATCCTGCCATTCTACCAAGCGATTCTACCAAGCGACAGCCTATCGTTATAGGTTGAAGCTATAGTTCTTTTATCTACTGTGTGCAACAACAAACACATTCTGCTCAGAGGAAGTGGCACCGTTCGAGAGGGAGGAAAGTACCAGAAAAACCCTTCCGTGCGCCAGGTAATGTTGTTGGATGAAAAGGCATTAGGGCAGAAGTCAGGAGTGTGTACGTGGACACCCAAAAGTCGTGGACACCCAAAAGTCGTGGACACCCAAAAGTCGTGGACACCCGAAAGTCGTGGACACCCGAAAGTCGTGGACACCCGAAAGTCGTGGACACCCGAAAGTCGTGGAGGCCCAAAAGCCGTGGACGAAGGAAAAAGAACAAAGAAAGCTCCACCAGAAGTCGGAACATTAACGCTAGCGAACATCGGCTATACCTATAAGAGAATTTATACGATATAGTTATAGCATGTACAGAGGTATATAGCATATTAAATCTAATATAGTATGTTAATTTAATATAGTATATTAATTAACGTAGCTAGAATAGGTTAGTGTTATTTATCTTAAGGCCTTTATCTTTTATATATACTAATGCTAGTTAATTAATTTTATATTATATAATTAGTAGTTTAGTTTAGTAGATAGTTTTGTTGTTTTTAATTAGTAGTGCTAGCTATTAACGTTGACAGGGTTTAAGGGTTCGAGTTTAATTACTTATCGAGTGGGTGTTTTTTTTTACTGACTCTACTAGAAAACGTCCCGATTAGGACAGGCTAACTAACATGCTATGCTAAATCGACATGCTATGTAATAATAACATAGGATGTTACGTCTGTATGGCATGTACCGCCTTACATGGCATGACTGTACCCAGATGTCCCCCAATGGGTAACCTCCGTTTCAAATGCAGAGAAATAAATCAGAATAAGTGGACACCGACCGAGTCCAATTATACAATGGCGGGGTAAATAATGACCGACCGAGGTCTTATTCTACGGTGGCTTACGTCTGTCTGCACATAGATACTTGCTCAGGTAACCAAGCAATTGCCTCGAGGTAGCGGACTGTGCAGCATCCCTACGAACCTTCGCAAGCGTGACGACAGTGAGAAATTATCGCCGGGCTGATGGCGAGTTGATGGTTGGTATGACACAGAAGGGATGATAGCTTGTATTGTTGTTCTTTGCTCGATTGTACGGCGCCTAACAAGGCAAATGGGAGATGAAGCCGGTCGGGAGGACATCGAGTCGATGGTCTCCTGAAGGGTCACAAGAGCACAGTAGTGATGCTTTAGTAGAGAGAGAGGCAATGTTGCTCACATACTTGTCGTCTATCTGAACGAATCCCCCTTTCCTTTTCGCAGAGTGAGTATTAAGCTCACCTTTTTTGACCTTTTGTATTGATCGATCACGACACAGTGCTGTTTCAAGGGCTGAATCCATACACATATATATATTATCAGTAGAATATAGGGTTATGAGCAGCACCTGACCCTAGTCCTAAAGCCTACCTAGATATATATAGCCTTGAGTGCTATAGCTGTATCTATAGCTATAGATGTAGCTATAGATGTAGCTGTATAACGGTGAGGGAGAACCGTTACCGTAAACGTTAAGGTGACCATGGCCATTGAGATAGCAGTAGCGGCGACGTCCTACGTCCGCCATTGATAAGAAATGTAGCAGTTGCTAATGTAGCAGTTGCAAATGTAGCAGTTGTGGATAATCAAACGTATCTGGATACGTAAATACGTACCCTACTACCCACTGCAAGTACTCACATGTCCAAGTACCACAGTACATTTGCAAGTAACAAACACCATCATTTAGTTGACACGGGCACATGACTTGACGCGACGCTCCGCTCCTCCTCTCTAATTAGATAATTGCGTGTCGTCAACTGCAGCAACGTCGATTGACTCAACAACACCAAAACACCACAACACCATAAACAACGTCAAAACAGCATCATCACTTTTTCTCCGTTTGCAACAGCTGCAGTCTTGCCTTGCCTACCTTGCCTGCCTTCCTGCTTGCTTGTGCCTGCAGATGTTCACAGTCTGTCCTCGTTCAATGTTTATCAGTTACTCGACACGAAATCCACCATATATCATGCCTCCTTTTCTTCATTCATTTCTCGACCTTCGACGACACACCACACCAGTACTGTCATTACGCCCCCAATTCCATATCTCTTCCATTTCCTCTCTCTCTTCTTACATGCATCTCTGTCTGGATCAGAGACCACCACCATCAATCATCACGGCCCCAACACCAGTTGTCTTCCACCGCCGCCAACCCACACAGCCCAGCCTCTCTCACAATCTTCTATCCTCATTCCTCATTCTTCCAGCGATAGAGTCTGTCTCTGCTTTGCTAGGTAATATTGATCTCCATCTCCATACACACACACACCCCACAGAATTTGCTGGCCGCTGTGAGTGTTAACGCTTGTCGTTGTTATATTGAAGACGTGTGGAGTCTTGAGCCCTTTCCAAGATTGCCTTGCCTGGAATCGCCCACGTCCTCTGGGAGATGTTGGCGGGCTTGAGGTCCGACCTCATATAACTCCACGGTCTCTGCAACGCGGTGGGCTTGGGTGACTTCTCCTTCGGAAGTCTCCCCATCTATATCCACGGTTGCACGCTGCCTGCGGCCCCAGATCGTACTGCTGCTCTCCATATACCGTCTAGGCCTCCTTCTTGGCCCGCGATGACAACTTGGAGGTGTCCTATGTATGCCCTGTGGCTACATTGGATCAGGGCCTGTTGCGTGAAGGTTGTTCGATGCGGCTGGGCGGCTAGCACCTCTTCTCTCTTACCTATCATTCCTTGTCACGCTGTTGTTAATCACTAACTGTTGCATCTTCTTGCTTCTTCGGCAATTTTGCCCTGCCTTCCCTGCTCAGCAGCAAGTCTGTTCTTCCTACGTACCTCATGGACAAGCGAACATTTGTTCCTATCTATTCTCTCCCCCTTTCCACTGTTAAACGTCATCCAGCTACAGCTACCGCCGCCGCCGGCCAGTCCAGTCTAGTTTTGTCTACGACACCCTCTCCTCCATGACAGACTGCCATCATGTACCCTATCCTTCTCCGTTCTTCCCTGTCCGATTGCCTAGCACCCACACCTTTGGAGCCGCACCACGAGCTGCGCCGCATACACACAGATGCACACACTTGTCGGCCGCCCTGGCCGATGACTGTGTGGAGGAGTCTTGAGCCCCGAACGATCCTTGGGGGAAGGAGAAGGGAGTCGCCTACCTTTCGTTCACATCGGAAGAGTTGTTACCTAGGCTTGGTAGTAACTACCACCGTGGCTGGCCTTTTTCCCATGTAACGCTACATTTAATCTTTGGAGGTAAGGACATACAGTAGCTTGGGAGTTTCGAGCCTTTGATTCGAAATCTCTACTTTCGCAAAGAGAATCCGCTAAGGAATACATTTCGGCGCGCGCTGCCTGAAACTGACCACCGCGTTATATGTGAGACAGGTAACCTCTTTTACTGGACGGACAACCTTGGAGCCGCCATATGACTTCTTCGCCATGGACATGTCGACCTGGTTATCCACTTTCTTCTGACCTCAAGTGCTCGATGGCTGTGGCCCACTCACCTCAGCCTCCTCCCCCCGCCTCGCCTTGACACACACGACCGGCGGTAAGCCCGAGGTAAAGTCAGTTCGCCAGATAAATGATGAGTTCGGTCTCATACATCGCACCCACAACCTGGCGTTCCAAGGCTTGCCATCCAAATGTCCCCCCCCCCCTTGCCGCCATATTTACCTCCCGCCTCCGCCTTCCGCGCCGTTGATCTTTGGCCTGGCCTTATGGCAATAACCCCGTCGCCAGAGAATCTCCAGGAAGAATGTGCAGCCGACTGTTCAGAGCTTGCAGACCGGTGTGGGCCAGTCAAGGATCCACGGCCGCCTCTTATCATCCTTATCATCACTGCCTTCCCGGTCCTTTATTCCTCGGCTTCTCACTTTCCTGCCCGTGTCGCTCTGCCTCTATGAGGATCCCTGACAGACTTGACACCCCTCGAAAGCATTATAACACAGACAGCCTTTAAACTTTCTAACTTTCCAGATAACTCGTCGCTGAGCTCTAAGTCTTCAGCTTCCCCTTCCCTCTCCTCCCATCCCCATCCACCCTTGTTTCCACCTCGCTCGATTACTAAACTCCATCCTGACCTCAATCCTCTAATCACCTGCTGATCCAGTCCATCATCTTAGCCACTGTGGACTTGCGGCATTTCGACACCACCACCCGAAGACTGGAGCCGTACGCTGACCTGCGCCGCGAAGGCACAGATACTCGTAGTCGAAAGTAAGAGGAGGATCACTGTGCAAGACTGGATGCCATCTTGTAACACAGCCTCTCCTCACATCTCGTAGCTATACCTACGTAAGACAGGTAAGCTGTAGGGAATGTATACGTTCATCATAAGGCGCCCAGAAAGACTAGGCATAGACGGGTGTGGGGAACAGATCCGCTATAATCAGGGACATTGAGTACAGTAATTTCGTTCTTGTCTGTCGATACTGATGTTTCCTTAGTGATGCGTGGTGGCCGCCGATTCCTTCTGGGGCTTAAGCACTATTTATATATTGTATTCAGATGGAACTTCGGAGGCTTCAGGATCCAGGATTACAGAGTCCAGACAGACCTTGACATCCGGCTGCGTGCAACTCGGTCCACCAGAGGGCCGGACTGCCCGTCAGTATGACCCCTCCACCTTCCTATCTGCCTTACGACACCACCAGTTGGGCAACGTCCCAAAAACTGACTTGGCCCATATCA
Source organism: Cytospora piceicola (assembly GCA_023375675.1). NCBI lineage: Eukaryota > Fungi > Ascomycota > Sordariomycetes > Diaporthales > Cytosporaceae > Cytospora > Cytospora piceicola. The sequence continues at coordinate 115,128 of JALQBC010000069.1, forward strand.
AGGGTGAGGGGAAATCTTATGGAGACAGCTTATGTAGAAGCCGACCTCCTTTATACAAGAGTTGAAGCTACATTTCTGACTCCTCAGGAGTATTTCTGATTTCTGAGGAGGCTGTCGCCGAAACTTGACATTGAGATGAAAGCAGGTTAGTCACAGTAATCAGGTCATTCTTCCCAGAGCGAGCCCTTCCAGGAACATATTCCCAAGAGTACAGTATAGGCCCTATTCGCGCCCATCCTCACCCCGATTCCGAGAACCCGGAGGTCTGTGGCTTGCTATTGGCCAAGTTATTGATGAATGAACTGTGTCCTGGTGCAATTATCGGTGGAAGGTTACTTAGGGCTGGCTAGCTTGGTGACTGCCTCGTCCGCCAACATGGACCCTTGACCATCTATAGCCCCAGACATAGTTCTGCTGATAGTCAACTGGCAGCTGTGGAAAACTTGACACTGTTGGTCGGTAGGACTGACGAGTCGTCAGCATCCATATTCACACAAGAACGAACATGGGCTGATCAATTAGCGATAACAGAGGTCTGTCTGCCACAGGAATGTCTGTCGGAGAGCTGATCCACGCTCTGGCTGATTTCCCCCAACAAGACATCGTTATATAGGCCTTCAAGCTTGACCGTGACCAATTTCTGTCGCTAGATCCAGCTGCGGGATCTCTGGACGTGCGACAGGCGCATCGCCGATGTCATGAACAGACGATTTATAGTTTGACTCGGAAAGTGCAGCAGGCACAAGATGCTCAGGTCATCCAGCGTGGAGGCATATATAGGGCGCGATAAAAGAAGGACGACTGAGTTACAGCTTTATTGACACGAGTGTAGACCGGTGAAATCAACAGTGAGTAGGTCCCCAGGGGATTCGGATGTTGCCTCGTCGTCGACGTAATCCTCCTCGTTGAGAGAGTCAATGCGATCCAGGAGCTGTACCCGCCGCTGTCTCTGTCCACGTACATGTCCCAGCTTTCATCTGCTCCTACCATCTGTCTTCACAGGCTGGGCACTCCGAGGCCGTCTATACCGTCCCAGCTGCTTCTGTTGTGGTGGTGGCTGTGACAACTGAGGAGTAGGCCAGGTTTCAGGACTTTTGCGACCTGTAATATCGTGACATTTTTACGGTCGATGCGCTTTATCCTCCGCTCCCAGACATGCTGCCAGATCTTTTTAAGGTCCAACGGGAAATCGGTGCCTTCCTGGTCTCCCTGTTATTCTATCTCTTGCGATCCTTGCTGCTCTTATCTCTGTTGAGTTCTTCCTGGTTATGTGGCCCCATGTTGGGTGAGATATCTGACATATAGTCATATTGCTGTGGACGACGACCTCCGGGTGCCCCCTACCGCAGACTCGTTGTCGTTGTTAAAATCGTACTTATCGACGTTATCATCGTAGTCATCGCAGTAGTTACTATAATTAGTTATCGTTGTTGTCCTTGCTGTTGTACATGGCTGCTTCTGCTGGTTCTGCCTCCACGGCCGCTGCTGTTACCCAAAACAGTCAAAATAGAAATCTTAGACACAGATCACAACGACAAAGCTTCGTATTCTAACACACCAGGTGCATCCACTCGTCAACTCTTAAGTGTGAAGAAGCGGAGGGACTTCGTCTCGAGCTCCGCTCAACTAAAAGACATCGGCAGCCACAGCACACACCTGTTCGCCCTCCTCTTGCAAATAAACAACACTAAAGGGGGAAACAACTTAGAACCGCCTGGAATCACATTGTGGTTAAAAGGGCGGCTTTAACAGCTAATGTAACTGTAACTGTAACTGTAACTGTAACTGTAACTGTAACTGTAACTGTAACTGTAACTGTAACTGTAACTGTAACTGTAACTGTAACTGTAACTGTAACTGTAACTGTAACTGT